>JABUQX010109217.1:0-53328 GCA_015478945.1 Trachelipus rathkii
GACCGAGATTGGCAGGAGAAATGTTGCAACAGAGGAAGTTGCACATGCAACATTTTGCAACATTCGGTTTTTGATGCTGGAGGGGTCAAATTAAGCGTTTTGGAGGATGATGCGTTTCCAAGGACGGGAAGACCTTTTCGATGAAGATGACGCGTTTTCGAGGACGACAACGATGCTTTCGAGGGCAGCGATGCGTTTTCGAGGTGTGGAAGAATTCTTTCGGCTCTTTTTTCCACAGGGTACGATAGACCGCATTTTGGCCAATTCATGTCAGCAGCTGACTTGGGTAGACCCCCAACTCCGTAGGAATTTTTCTCTTTTTTTTCCAGTTTCACCACTGCACGTCAGTATCGAAGGTTTGTTTTAGAACTGAGGATCAAGATTTAGGATCTTCAAACAGGTAGCAAATCCAAGTCATGTCGACAGTTGACATATAAATTCCTCTTAAATCGTTAGATTTTGACATTTAATATGTTAGTTATTGATTTTAAGGACAGTGAGACCCTTTTGAGGTTTGGAAGACCGTTTTGGATATGTTTTGAACCTGAACGTATGAGTTTAACCTCCAAAAGGTTTTTTGTTGGTTCCTTGAAAGTTTTAAATGATCGGTAGATCATTTCTAATCTTCCAATCTATTTGTCGTGGTCTTTCACCCCTAAATCGATATTCAAATCGTCTTTCTACGCGTTTAGGATTACTTAATACTTAAAAATATAATCGAAGTAAAATGATAAGTTTTCTTTAAAGTTCAATCGATATAATCGGATAGGTCGGGACCACTTTATGCCGAAAAGCCTCGCCCCTTTTATTCAATCCCCTCAAATTAGGCTGTTTTAATATTCGTATCCCACTCAAACTTGGTAATCCTATTGCTGGTGGTACCACTTCGGCGTAGCTGAGGTTTCACGCTACTGTGCCCCCTGCAGGGGAATGCTGAGCCTTCCAAGTTGGTTATGACTACACCTAGGAATAAAATAAGCAGACGACAGACTTTGGCCAAGGAATAAGAGTCGGAGCATGAGTAGGCTCATGATGCGGATCACTGGGCCGGAGATGGAGTTGGAGCTAGAGCTGGAGCCAGAGTAGAATCTTAAAATAACCATATAATAGGCCACGTGAGAAGTCATTTTTTATGTTTATGAACCCGTAGAACTTGATTTTGAGGGTTACAAGCTCGAAAGTGGGCCCAGAAGAAAAAAAAGAACAAAAAATGAGAGATGCACAGATTGTATAGCAGGTGAAAATGGAAGAAGATTCCAGGAGGAATCAGAATAAACCAGAGACTAAAAAGGCATTTGATACGGAACAATGAGTCGGAGTCGGAGTCGGAGTCGGAGTCGGAGTCGGAGTCGGAGCCGGAGCTGAATCTTGAAATAAACATATAGTAGGACAAATGAGATATGTTTCTACATGTTTGTAAACCAGTAGAACTGGAATTTGATAGTTTCAAGTTCCTACGGGTAGCCTGAGCACCCTCTGGAGTGGGTCACAGAGGAAAAATAAGAAAAAATAGAAAAGCACAGAGTGCTTAACTTAGGAAGATGGAGGGCGATGACGAAGGATAATTCCAGAAGAATCAGAGACGGTAAGGTTCCCACAAGAGATGGGGTCGAACCCTCAAAATGGGGTTCTACTTTTAAAATGAAATTTTAAAAGTGAATTCAGCAAATAATTGATAATTTCTTAGATGATCAATTTAACAACCGTAGATTGGATTTTAACAGCTTTCTTTTTTAATACATTGTCCACCTTATCATAACCAAACCTAAGCTGGTTTAACATATATTAGTACATACACCTTATTAACTACAGCGTCTATCTGTCTATCTATCTATCTATCTATCTATCTATCTATCTATCTATCTATCTATCTATCTATCTATCTATCTATCTATCTATCTATCTATCTATCTATCTATCTATCTATCAATTACCCCCGCATGAGCTATTGCCAAATTTAACAAGATTGGATAATTATCTAATATAATTAACTTTTCTTAACTTCTCTAACAGACGATTTGTCCTAAACACGTCTAAACTGTCGCCAGCTAATGCCGTTTTCATGATTAGCTCTCTTACCGTGCACATAACTGCTTCGACTCTTATCATGTGCAGACTTTCATTATTTAAAATATTTATGAGCGCAAAGTTTCTTTTATACACGAAGGAGGGTTTCTATTTCAAAATATCTGATTAACAAGAAACATGTTATCTCTCTAAAATATTTTATCACAGCTAATCTTTGCAACAAATGGTCCCTTATCCCTATGCGTCGAAATGAATGACGTCATTGTATTACGATGAGCTGATTGGTGAAATGCGTCCAATCCCAAGCTAAGGTTAACGATTAAATATTTGATAAGGAGATATTTTTCTACGTATTGCAGTCAGAAGAGGTGAGCTAAAGAAAGATATACAAATTCCGTGAAATTACAGTTTAGTACTGTGGATCATGACATAAAGACGGTTTTCAACGGTTGATGATAGGTGAGATTATTTTGTATGTTTTATGTTAACTGGTAACTTTGTTTTTCTTTCCTTTGTTCTTCAT
Organism: Trachelipus rathkii; assembly: GCA_015478945.1. Taxonomy (NCBI): domain Eukaryota; kingdom Metazoa; phylum Arthropoda; class Malacostraca; order Isopoda; family Trachelipodidae; genus Trachelipus; species Trachelipus rathkii. The sequence continues at coordinate 2,552 of JABUQX010109217.1, forward strand.
GTATATATATATATATATATATATATATATATATATATATATATATATAAATAATAATGTAGCATATATATAGCAGCAGTATATATATATATATATATATATATATATATATATATATATATATATATATATATATATATATATATATATATACATATATATTTGTTGCTAAAACTTTTTATACGGAGGATAAAGCAGATGGCGACTAAAAACCTGAACTTTTATTATATTAAGGACGTTTCGGGTCGATCCAAAGGACCATCATCATCTAAAATTAAAAAGTTAATACTAAAAAATTAGAATATTTTACACAAGATAAATACATACACTGACCAAAATTATAAAAATGATAATAATAATAATACTAATAATAATATTACACACACACACACACACACACACAAATATTAATAATAATAATTAAGAAAAAAATTATAATATTAATAAAAGTCATTAATTGAAACATGCAAAAATTAATATTTTAAAATAATAAAGATAATGGAAAAAAGAAAAAGGTAACAGTGTAAATAATAATAATCACACACAGTTTAATAATAATACACACACAATAATAATAATAATAATAATAATATAATAATAATAATAATAATAAAAATAGTATTAAAATTAACATTAATTAAAAATAAAAATAAAAAAAAAAAAGTATTGACAACTATGATGAAATTAAAGTTAAAATTATAAATAAAAATAATATTAAAATAATTATCATAACAGTGAAAAAAAAGAGAACAATATTAAAGTACATAATGTAATAATAAAATTATTGATAAAGAAGATAAGGAAATAAAACAAGTTTACGCACACCCATACACACACACTCACACAATAATAATAATAATACCAATACTAATCTAGGAAATACAATAATAATAATAATTAAATACACACATAATAATAATAATAATAATAATAATAGTAATAATAATAATAATAATAATAATAATAATAATAATAATAATAAATAATAATAATAATAATAATATCAGTATTTCCACACATGAATCCTAACATGCAGTGGATTTTTTCCCAAACCAGTGTATATGACACTAATAATAATAATAATAATAATAATAATAATAATAATAATAATAATAATAATAACTTAAGAGAAAATTAAAATCAAAGACAATGCAACATATTTACCTTAGTCTGAGCTGGTCAGGATACTGGAAGCTAACTAAATAGAAAAATAGAATAACCAGAAGACAGCTTCGGAAGGCGGAGCAAAGAAGATTGGTTGGTTGGTGGAAAATATTTGGTTAGAAGGTGAACAAAAAATAATAAATATAAATAAATAAGTAAATAATTTTATTTTTATTTTTAGGTGATATATAATTGCGTAGATGTTGTTATTGTTTAGTATAGGTTTGTGTTTATTAATGTATAAAGATTCAAGAATAAGTAAAGACGGAGAGTGAGAGGTGGAAGCCAAAAATCTTGAAATGTTCAAATGACAGAGGTGGCACAAGACATAGAATGCTCCCTGACAGGAGAGGCCTCCTTCACTGACAGAGGACACAAGGTCCTATGGCTGATGCCCATATGCTCGCATGCCCTAGATCGGAGCAGTCTTATGGTGGAACCTATATAGGTGCCTCGCTCACAGCGAGGACATGTGTATTTATAGACTACACCAGATCTGAACATGACGGGCAGCTGATCTTTGAAATGAAAGAGAGAACCAATCCTAAGGGAGTTAGGACAAGACAAGATTAAGTATTAGAGAGTGGAGTGGTGCAACGGTCTGAAAGCCCACCCAGATCTCTCTCCTCAAAGAGATAGAAAAAAACAGCCTCCCCCACATATGGAAACCTGAAGAATAAAGTGACTTTTCGGAAACAGCAAGGGCTTGCAGGTTTTAAAGGACAGACACATGAAGGTAGTCAAGAATGACCCTGTAAAAAAAATCGGAAGGAAAACAATTATTTTTAAAGTACGTGAATAGAAACTGAAACTCTTCATGTAGTTCAGACCCTGAACCGTTTCTTTCCTCACATCTCTTTTAATCTTGTCTTGTCTAACTCCCTTAGGATTGGTTCTCTCTTTCATTTCAAAGATCAGCTGCCCGTCATGTTCAGATCTGGTGTAGTCTATAAATACACATGTCCTCGCTGTGAGCGAGGCACCTATATAGGTTCCACCATAAGACTGCTCCGATCTAGGGCATGCGAGCATATGGGCATCAGCCATAGGACCTTGTGTCCTCTGTCAGTGAGGGAGGCCTCTCCTGTCAGGGAGCATTCTATTTCTTGTGGCACACCTCTGTCATTTCAACATTTCAAGATTTTAGCTTCCACCTCTCACTCTCCTTCTTTACTTATTCTTGAATCTTTATACATTAATAAACACAAACCTATACTAAACAATAACATAACTTCTACGCAATTATATATCACCTAAAAATAAAAATAAAATTATTTACTTATTTTTTATATTTATTATTTTTTGTTCACCTTCTAACCAAATATTTTCCACCAACCAACCAATCTTTCTTTGCTCCGCCTTCCGAAGCTGTCTTCTGGTTATTCTATTTTTCTATTTAGTTAGCTTCCAGTCTCCTGACCAGCTCAGACTAAGGTAAATATGTGCATTGTTTTTGATTTTAATTTCATCTTGCTTATTATTATTATTATTATTATTATTATTATTATTATTATTATTATTGTTATTACTTATTATTATTATTATTATTATTATTATTATTAGCATTAAATACTATTATTAGAATTAGTATTGACATACACTATTATTATTATTATTATTATTATTATTATTATTATTATTATTATTATTATTATTATTATTATTATTATTATTATTATTATTATTATTATTATTATTATTATTTTTATTTTTCCTAGTTTTCATTATTATTAATATTATTATTATTACTATTATTTTAATATTATTATTATTATTTTTAATATTATTATTATTATTTTTAATATTATTATTATTATTATTTTTAATATTATTATTATTATTATTTTCAATACTATTTTTTTATTTTTTTTTATTTTTAATATTATTATTATTATTTTTAATACTATTTTTATTATTATTATTATTATTATTATTATTATTATTATTATTATTATTATTATTATTATTATTATTATTATTATTATTATTATTATTATTTTTATTTTTACTATTTATTATTATTATTATTATTATTATTATTATTATTATTATTATTATTAACAGATGCTTTCCATAACATTGTTTAAATAGTTTTAATGTTATTATTATTATTATTATTATTATTATTATTATTATTATTATTATTATTATTATTATTATTATTATTATTATTATTATTATTATTATTATTATTATTATTATCATTATAATTTTGGTCCGTCCATGTACTTATATTATATAAACTATTCTAATTTTTAATGTTAAAATTTTTAATTTTTTAGACCTGATGATGGTCCCAGTTGTGACCGAAACGTTGTCAACTTAATAAATGTTCAGATTCTTTCTCTCTATTAAAATTGCTTTACCCTCCTATATATATATATATGATATATAAGTTATATATATAAAGATATAAAGACAGTTAGTTGTAATATATATATATAGATAAATATATATATATATATATATATTTGAGCTATAGTATATATATATATATATATATATATATATATATATATATATATATATATATATATATATATATATATAAAGTATATAAATAGGGAGAGTTTCCATTGTCCGTCATATGTATCTTTAAAAACTATTAATGCTACAGTAAAACGGAATACATTTTTGGAATCATAAAAGAGTTCAGTCCTAAAGTCTTTAAAAAAACGATTTTAAAAAAGTTAATAAAATGTAGAAGAGTAATTTTAAACTTATTTGAATTAACGTAACCTTACGTTGCCCTTTAAATAATGGGTGGTGTTTAAAACTAAAGAATACCTAAGGGGTATACCGCCCCGATGTGGCAGGAGTCGGGGTCTCTCGGCCTTCCGGGGAACCACGGGGTAGCCCTCCGGAGAGGGTCTCCTGAACCCCCGTTTGGTATTTGGGGTCGCGGGGTTCCTCCGCCCCTCTCCGGGGGTATGGAAAACATCCCCCTTTGTTCCCCGTCGGCTGAGTCCCCCCGACAGTCGTGGTGGAGTATATATACATGAGTTATTATACATATATTATATAAAAGTATATATATGATAGTGATATTATTGTTGGTTATGGTTGGTTATACATATTATATGATATGTACATGGCTAGCCATATTGGGTTGGTTATTACATATATATACAGTTAGTATATAAAGAAAGTTAAGAAAACTGTAATAAAATTGCATATACATATATATATATATATATTTATTATATATATATAGATATATATATACATATATATTATATATATATATAATTTAATTCTTGTGCAGAAAGAGATTTTGCTATTCAAACCCCGTTACAGACCCCGTTATAATGAACTGTTTTTAGAGATTGCAGATTTTTTGATAGAATTTATCATTTTACACGAACATATTAATTGTTATTTATTACTCACTGGTTACATTAATTATACGTTTCAGGGCTAACGTTTTAGGCTGATTCCAAAAATATATTCTTTTACTGTAGTATTAATAGTTTTTAAGATACATATGACGGACAATCCAAACGCTGGGCCATATATATATAGCAGCAAGAAGAAGGCAGTTAGCAAAGAAGAGTTATATATGATATATATATATATATATATATATATATATATATATATATATATATATATATATATTATTTTCCTTTGCTTGCTTAATCATTTATATTTTGCTTAAAGTTTTAATTTATTTCATATATTTTATTTTGGTTGTTCTAACCTGACTCAACATATTGCCCAAACACGTTCACACACGCACACACAAGCACACACACACAAGCACACACACACACGCACACATAAGCACACGCATACACACACAAGCACAACATATTATTTATAGACACTTTACTTATTCTCCTCTAACTATCTTTCTTCATACATTGTTTTAACCAAACTAATGCATCCATACAGTCCACTTGAATTTTATTTCCATATTGTCATGCATCTGTGTCCCGTTTCTAAACATCGGTGGCAGACATTTATACTTTAATATATTTTATTTTGATAGCTAAAACAGTTCTATTTTTCACATTTTTATTATTAACGTATCGTTTTCTTTTGTATGCATTTGTTATATTTTCTTTCAGATTTTTATTCTTTTAATTTATATCAATATTTTATTTTATAAGCTTTTATTGTTTCATGTTTTACTTTTATTTATACTGTGTTTTAAGATTTTACTATTTCATAAGTTTTATTTTACATTTATGTCTTCAAGCCTTTAAAGTTTTTATTATTAATTTCAAAAATATCACCTAAAAATCATGCCCTATTCTATCTGTTTTAAACCCATTATTTTAAATATTGTCTTTCACTTATTAAAAGTTTCTAAACATTTATTTTAAACACCAAACTATTTTTTTAAATATGTACTTAGTTAATTTAGTAATTTATGTTAGTGAGCTGATCTCTTCTTCTTATCTGCTTTACCTGGAGCCTGGTCCAAGGCTCAAATTACACATTTTTGTAATTTTCTTCTCTTAAACAGTGTCACCACTAATTCATCTGGGCGGTATCTCCATTCAAGGAGGGGGCAGAGACACCGCTCCCAGAAGTACATAAACTAACGCAAAACACGCAGATGAGCACAGACGAGGCCGGAAGCAAGTGGCATTAAATTCAGCAGGAAAACACAGAAGATGGAAAGAATCACAAAACATGAGTTGGCTGATAGCGAGCACAACGCAGCGAATCTCAGCCTGGGAGAGCTGGAAATATCCGCTTACCAAAACTCATGCGCACGACAGCACCCCCCTCTGTGCTACGAGTAGAATCGGGGCAAGGTGGAGGTACGCGAGCCGCTCCCCGCGAGCACCCTGCCTTCTGCGGTACCTTGCTAGAAAGTTACATGAAGCCACCAACATCGCGCCGCAAAGATAGAGGGTCAAGGAAAGGAAAATGAAACAGCGAGGTGCCCTGGCCTTTGACTCAGACCCTGTCCAGTCATGAAACCAGAGCCTCTAAGAGATGGCGAGAGCAGTAATTCATACAAGGGCGGATGAGGCCTTTGTATAGCTGAAGCAACTGAGAAGAGGAAAGCTCCCGTGTCTAAACAACAGAAATTCTGCCTTGAGCCGCCTAGCAAACTGCTGTGACTGTGAGGTTTCCAAGAGACATTTTTTTGCTATGCCATGCCAAGATGTTTATATTATCCACAGGAGAGACGAGAGAACCATCAGAAGAGATAGGAAAAAGTTTGGAGGTGTTTTGTGAGGGAGATTTGTAGAAGTTGAGTTTAAAAGAATTAAAATTTCACAAGGTTGAGACGATCCCAAACGGAAATTCTATCGATCAGCGAGAATAGAAACTGAAAGATTAAGACGAGAGGCAATTTAGAAGTAAAAGAGGGAGCAGAATTGAAATGAGTTGAAGAACAGAGGGTCGAGTCATCGGCATCTGAGTGGATAGAGTTAGATGTGTGAAGAAGAAATAAAAGTAAAAGATAAAAGTAGGGAGAGATAAGATGGAACCCTGAGGAACACCACACAATTAACAGAAAAGAAGAAGAAGTCGCCCTGTCAACAACAGCCGACATATTGATGATTTATGAGAAAAACCAGACATAAGTAAGCAAAGTGGAGGACGGAGGAAACCCAAAGGAAGGGGAGCTTGGAGAGCAGAGAAGTGATGCGTGCCATACCCGGTCAAAGGGTTTGGTTGAAAAAGTCAAGCGCCACCACGCAAGTCTTCCCCGCAGTTCCTAAGGGCGTAACCATAAATCAGTACGATAGGGAAAAGTATATCGCCAGTAGACCTCAATGAAAGCCATACTGGCGATCGGAAAGAAGTGGAATGAGATTCAGATGATCTAAGAAATGAGAGTTGAGAAGGGTTTCAAAGATCTTAGATAGAACACAAGTGAGAGCTATAGCAATATAGATAACTGAGCGGCTACCTTTTTCGGAATCGGTTGAATACGTGCGGGCTTCCAACAATGGCGGTGCGCGGTATTGGCACAGACATAGTTGGAACGAGAGGCGGGGTCAGCACGGAAGCACACTCAAAACACACGGGGGTGAATGCCATCCGGGCCACCCGCCTTCCTAACGTTCGTGTAGATTTCAGGAGCCCATGCACCCGATCGAATGTAATCACAGGAAAAGGCATAGGAAACCTGAGGAGGAGAAGGAGGAGGATGATGAGGGATGCCAGAATCGTCTTTGCAGGGTTGAGTTAGAGGTAAAATAGGAGGCCAAAGAGATCGGCCTTTTCAGTTGGAGAATTAGCAACAGAACCATCAGAGCGAATAAGTGGAGGAAAGACAGATTTACAGAAGTTGTTAGAGATGTTTTTGGCAAGAGGCCAGAGTTTGTCAGTAGGAGAACCAAGGAGGTTAGCGCACTTTCTTTTTGATGAAAGCCTGCTTTGTTTCTGTCGAAGAGTATCCCTGCAACGAGACTCTCAGCAGAATGAAAAGCTAGCAGGAGTGATAGAGTAACGAGCAATTTTCTCCATCTCCTGATAGGCACCTGCCCTAGCCTGAATGGCCAGAGAACAAGCACGATCTAACCATGATTATGAGGAGAGAAAGATTTAGTCGAAGAAGGAATGAACCTGCCTCATCCCGCATTAACGATTACAGCTCCCACCTCATCGGCAGAAGCTCACCAGAGCATGTGAAGCAGTCATTCCAATTAGTGCGTTAGCTGTAGCGTAATAGCACCCTAATCAGCCTGAGTTGATCAAAGTGCCAAAAAACGAGTAGGGGGCAGGATGGGCTGAAAGCTGGAGAGAAAGTATTGTACCAAGAGATATAAGGTTGTGGTCAGATTTACCGATAGGAGCGAAAGTGGTGTATTTTTTAAGAGAGTAGGACTAGTGGTGAAACGTAGGTCAAGTGTGTTCAAGAATTGGTTAGGACGATCCGGGATGTGTATTTAATTAGCTGCTCCAGATCAGTGAGAAGAATGTCGAATGATTCGGCCTCCTCCCACCTAAATCGGTATGAGAGTACCCCAACCATTCAGTGTTACGTACGTTGAAATCCCTAAATAAGGACCCTCAGTATTTGGATGAGAAGATATAACAGTCCGTGAGAAGTAGCAAGATATTCGTGTATGTGAAAATCTGTTCTTCTAGAGTGCAGCAGAAGCCAAATGATTACCAGAAGGGGAGAAAGATTTTTGCCATAGAACATCGAAATTAGGAGATTTTAGATTCACGAGACGTGTGTTACAGGAGTGTTTATGTGTCAACATAGGCACATACTCCACCCTTTAGACGGAAATTATGAAATAAGTTATAGTTGGACATATTAAACGAGTTAGAGTGGATAAATTCTAGCCATCTGGGTCTCAGACAGGTTAAAGGGTTAGGGCTAGAGTTAGAGAGAGGTGGTGTTCCACGGATGCAGAGCTAGATTGCAAGCCACGTGATGTTAGTAAAGTCTATAGTAAGCCCGCGCCTGGCAAATCTGCCATTACACATACACACACACAAACTTTCACACCAAAACAAAAACAACAAACAAAAACAAAACACAAAAAGACAGGTTCAAACTATTCACACACTAAACCGTAAATGTTAAAAACTATAAAACTGTATTTTTAATAAATATAAAACATATGAAAAATTTACAGGTGCTTAAAACTAACACGCACTCGTAAACTCCCGCCAAATTTACGAAAGAAAAACACAATTATTCAACGTAAACTGGATATGTAAAAAGATTAAAATAACAATTTACTAAAAACGTAGGTGCTGTGCTTAAACCCGTTTAAAATAAATAAAAAAATAGAAACACTAAAAACTTGTTAAAAAAAACTACGAAAAAATATACCCTAGTCCTATCTAACTACGTATTTAAACAACCCTAAAAACTAACTATAGCTATCTAACATAACTAAAAATTTTCAAAATTAAAAATTAAAACGGATGGCTTATCTTTTAAAGGGATGATCAAATTCATCAAATATTAAAACCATAATAATAGTTAAAAACAATTAAAACAGGAGAGCGTTCAATGTACAAACAAACTTAATGGCAAAATAGCTAAAACATTATAAACAATCCACTAAACCAACGGAGCTCCAGTGTTACAACTATCACCACACAAGTCTAAACTATATATCCAGATAAATATAAATTAAAATAAGTTCTTTGTATAACATAACATAAAAAATATGTTCTTTGTATGAATATAACAAAACTTGTTTAAAAGATTTTATGATTTTACTAAATTTTAATTCTTCTTTATTAAAAATATCAATTAATCAATAACTCAATAAATCAAACTCTGTTCCACCCCATCCCACCTTGCCATCTGCGATATATTAATAAAACGAATAATGTCGTTTATTGTAGCACAAACTCGCATGCTTAAACACATCTTCTAACTACCACTCTCTTTTCCATATCATTATCTGGAATAAATGTCAACATAAAAAAGTTTTAACATTATTAAAGCTAACATAACATTACCTGAACTAAGAACATAACGTATCATAGCATACCTAACATACCTTATATATATGAATAAACTGGGTACATTAACAAAGATCCCTGCTTAGCAATGATAAATTAGCTAGCATTAACCCCAAAAACGTAACCTAACCATACTTTTCTATCAAATCTGTAACATATCAATGTTAATTTACCATTAACATAGTAATATTTAGCCAAATCTAACAAATATTTATCATAACCTAACATATCTAACATACTGAACTACAAATAAAGTTTTAAAGTTATCAACAGCTGTTACAATAGTAATCTCTAACAATACTTTTACAATACCAAGCAAAATATGTAATAAAAATATTATTGTTAACATCTCATGCACAACATATTTTTTATTTATTTATTTATTTATTTATTTATTTATTTATTTATTTATTTATTTATTTATTTATTTATTATTATTATTATTATTATTTTATTATTATTATTATTATTATTGCTGCTGGGTGCCAGCAGAGCATACAGCACATTCAGAGGCCATTATTATTATTATTATTATTATTATTATTATTATTATTATTATTAAAGCACACATTGATTTACAAAGCATAAATAAGCAGATGCGGACACTTCAAATGCTAAACTGACAGGTTGAAGTTGCAATCAGAAGCTACGCATGCAACACTGATTACAAACTTTTAACTTATCTACAGTTAACTAACAAACATGAAAACATAGTTTTACTTAAACATATATTTACGAAGAACCTTCAAAACCTTTAACCTATCGTTAACAGAAATAATTAACAACATAAACAAAGTTTTAACTTACCAATAAAGCTGTAATAGCATTACCCGAACAAAGAACATTATGAATCATAACAAATATTACATACCTTAACAAAACCTAACAAAAATTTATCATACCATAACCTAACTAACATATTGATCTACGAATAAATACTAACATGAGAAAGTTTTAACCTATCATCAGCTGTTAACATAGCAATATTTAACATTAATTTGCACAATCATGCAAAATCTATAATAATAATAATAATAATAATAATAATAATAATAATAATAATAATAATAATAATAATAATAATAATAATAATAATAATAATAATAATAATAATAATAATAATAATAAAATAATAATAATAATAATAATAATAATAATAATAATAATAATAATAATAATAATAATAATAATAATAATAATAATAATAATAATAATAATAATAATAATATTATTATTATTATTATTATTATTATTATTATTATTATTATTATTATTATTATTATTATTATTATTATTATTATTATTATTATTATTATTATTATTATTATTATTATTATTATTATTATTATTATTACACAACTCGATTTCAGAACACCAATTAACACATGTTGACACTTTGAATGGTAGATTTTTAATTAATAGTGAACCGTTAAAATATGGCATCTAAGTCAAGCCTAAACATTATATAATTTTATTTTTTATAAAATTCATATTCCTTTTCTAAGCGTTGATGGGGTAACATTTATATATTCTTTTGCAATCTGTAACATTTATATTTAATATATTTTCTTTTTAAATTGTAGCTTTGTTATTTTTGTTATTTTTATTAATCCAGATTACAAAACAATACTTGACCTAACCTAGCACCATTATCACATCCTACAGCGTCGTCACTCCTCGTGGAACTATGAATAAATTTCAAAGTTTCTCAAGTTCCCTACAAATCAATACCGTTAACATAAAATAAATGCTTGACAAATCATTACTGTTAACATAAATTACATTCCCCAATGTATGAAAGTAACTTAGCATGTTTACCATAAATCATCATAACACACCAAGACAGAACATTGCCCAACATATCTAACTTTCCAAACTATTAATAAAGCTAACATTAAAAAAGTGTCCTACCTATCAAAGATACCAACATTTTGAACTATAAATAAATGATAACATTTAGAAAGTTCTCTACCAAATCTAACATTACCCATCAAAACTTAACCTAACCCTACCTATCTAACATATCATTAACAGCTAACACAGTAATATCTGACAAAACAACATTTCCTAACAAAACTAGTATAACCTAACAGATCTAAACCTACTAAACTACGAATAAATGCTAACATTAGCAAAGTATCCAACCTATCGAAGACACGATGCACATATCCCTACGAAAAACATAACAAACAAGCACATGCACGAATTACTGAATCCTAGTATATCATATACAGGACGTTATTTCTACGAAGTCATACATTGTATTTCTTTCCTCGTTTAAACATAAGCTTAACAGTTTTCCTTTAAGCTGAAGCATTTACATTTTCTTCCTTAGCAATAACTTTAATAATTTTTATATTTTTCTTTTGAACATTGGTTAAAAAAAATTCAAAGTTTATATTTCTAATTAAAATATGTTTCATTATTAAATTAGTAAAAAGTTTTTTAAACAATTTATCTTGCAAGATTTGGAAAATTTTTACAAATAATTTGTGCTTTAACTGACCCTAAAGCAGTAAAGGAGTAAAGTAGTAACGCAAACCACCCAAAACACCCTCCCACCCTTCTCACATCCCCGTGATCAATTGAGTTACTGCTTTAGGGTCAGTAAAAACAAATTAGTAATAAAATATTTAAAATTTTGCAAAAAAGTTAAAATTTAAAAAGAATTTTACTAATTTAATATAATCAAATACAAATGTTAATGAAAAAAAATATAAACTTTAAAATTATTTTTTATTACAAATTTTGTTTGGTAATTTAAAGTCTTGTTGGAGATTTCTATGTTAACAGCTGTTGATAAGTTAAAAATTTGCTATCCTAGTAAGTTTTTCATAGTTCAGTATATTAAATAGGTTAGGTTATGATAAATTTTTGTCAGATTTTGCTAAATATTACTATGCTAATGTTAAATTAATATTGATATGATGTAAATATGATAGAAGAGTGGGGTTAGGTTAAGTTTTGTTTGGTAATGTCAGCTTACTTACCGTTGATATGCAGGGAACTTTGTTGATGTCAGCAATTTGTTCATACGTAAGAAATGTTAGGTTTGTTATTATACAATTATGTTTTTAGTTCAAGTAATATTATGTTAGCTTTATTGATAAGTTTATTCTTTGTTTATGTTGATAATTAAAAAATAAAAGATTTAGTAATAACATACAAAGTTTTTAATATATTTTATGTTATGTTCATAAAAAGCTTATTTTTAAGATGTATTGATAATAATGTCTGTGTATACGTAGTTAATGATAATTGTATTACAGATTTTGTTTGGTAATGCAAAGCAATGTTAGAGATTGTTATGTTGACGATTGCTGAAAAGTTAAAAATCAGATTAAATAAAAGGAGGAAAAGTAGATTTACAAAATAGAGAAGGTGTGTGATGATGTATATATATATATATAGGTGAGTATGTGGAATAGTATATTATATATAGTAGTAGATAGTAATAGTAGGTGTAGTGTGTATTAGTGAGTAAGGTGTAGTATAGATTATATATGTTGTAAAGTGGTTAGTAGTAAAGTTTGATATAGTAGTTTTGGGGTTAGGGGTGGTGGTTGTATATGGTTATATTATTTATATGTTAGGGGAGATAGTTAGGGGTGGTAGTTGATATTTTTGCGGGTAGGTATTTTTATATAGTGTTAGGTGTTATAATTATAGGGTTAATTATAATATGATAGTTGTCGTATATGTATTATTTGTATAGGTATATGATGGTAGATGTAGGTTTATAGTTATATATGTATGATTAGTATTATGTATTATATAGGGTATATGAGTGAGTTTTTATATTATTTAGGGGTTATGTATAATTATTTGAATTTTTAAAATGCATTTTTTTGTAGTGGAGTATGAATTGTACATGGTTATTTATTGTATAATAGTAGAGTTGTGGGTGAAGAAGAGGTGATGAAAGCGACTGAATTGGTGTGTGGGGTGTTGGCAAGTGTCATGTTGATCATTGAATTGTATAGAATAGAAGAATTTGTTGTGTTTTTTTATTTTTACTGCGAATGTTTGGGAGTCTACGTGCATGTCTATAATTTGACCTCAGCATTTCTAATTAGATGTATTAGTGTTGTAGCATTTCGTTTATGAGAGAAGAGAAGGTGTTTTTAGTCGTGTATTTGTCTGTTTTAATTGAGGTTGTGTTTCAATTGGTCGTGCTGTGATATTGTTATAAGATATCGTAGGGCGTATAAAAGGTTAAAATGTGAATTTAGAGAGTTTTTTCCTTTTGGTTGTACCTGATAACTGATCGTAATGATAAATCGGTTATGTACAATAGTTTTGAAAGCGTTTGCAATTAAAATATAGTATGTTTTTTTTTAGTTTAAAAGAGTTGTTCTGTTTGTTCATGTATCTGATTTAATCTATTTTATTTATTTTAAAAGCTTCAGCGTATATTAAAAGTCTAAATATTACTTGTTTACTATTTTAATTGGATTTTAAAATATTTTTGTGACTTAGCATATTTTTTAAATTATTATCAACAATTACATTAAAGCTGGTTTGCAATTAATATTTTATGTGTAATTCTCGTTTTCAGTTTTTCTGCAAGGTGCATTACATGGTATTTCTCTGCGGCATTGCGAAAAAGTAAGGTTGCACCTGCTTTATTTCTCAAATGTTTAAACTATTATCCAAAATCATTCCGATAATATTTATTTAAATAATTTGTATAAAGTTTTTAATATGTGTTTTTATATTTATATTTTAGTTCAATTGCTCCAATAGTTGAACGTATGATAGAAGTTGGCAATGTTATATGCAATAGCTTTCAGATTCATCAAGATTTTCTGAATAGGTTGTTTTGTGTTATCTTTTGTGTGGTGTTTATATTATTTCTGGTTTGCTGTAATCATTTGAGACTTTATTTCTTAATAAACTGGTAGTTTAGGATTTTGTCTTGATACAATGTGATACTTTTAATACATATTTGCGTGTTAAACATATGCAGTAGATGATGATGGAAAATCTTTTTATGTATTAGATATAGTATGAAGTGCGCAGTACAAAATTGTGTCCGGGCATTGGTTTCTCGTGTAGTATAGTATAGATATAAATATATGTTATATGTAGTTTATGAATAATTTTATATTGATTAGATATTATAAGATATTTATATATGCATATGTTTATATAATACTAAAGTCTCTCCTAGCGTGAATTATTTGTTGTTTGGAAATATAGATATAATACTTGTTTTAAGATAAGACTTAATAACTTGTTGAAAAAATTTAGAATATGGTCAATATGTTATATATTATATATTTTAGTTAAATTATAATAAATATAAATTAGTAGTTTGTAATATATATATATATAGTTTAGTATATTTATAATATTTATGATAGTATGTAATATGTATTGAAGAATTATAATATAATATATATGTATATATATATATATATAATATGGTAAGTAAAATATATAATTAGTAAGTATATATAGAGTGTTTTGCTTATAATTATATTAAAGACGGGAGCATATTGTATTTGATGAAGATATATGTCCTGATAAGCTTATTATAGTAAGTTTATAGGTAGTAGTTGTTATATATATTATAAATATATAATAGTTATAATTATATAATATTAATATTTATATATCTATATATATTATACTTATGGATTTAGTATAGTGATTTTATTTTATGTAATTATGTTAGGATATAATTATATATAGATAATTTATAATATTTAAGTAGTATATATATATATTAAATATAGTATAATATTTATGTTATATTAGTATATATATATTAATAATATATATATAGTATATAATATAATAATATAGGATTAATGTTAGAAGTGTAATTATAAGTGTATGGGTGATATAATATATATATTTTATATATATAAAGTTATATATAAATATATATTATTAAATATATTATATATTAATGTAGTATTAAATGTTATGAAACTGGTATAGTAGGTAAATTATATATGTATATAAGTATTAAGATATGTATAGATATAAATTTATTTAAAGTATATTATTTGTAGTAATATATTAATTAGTAAAGTTCTTGTTATATATAGATATATGTATATATAGCTATAGTTATTATAGTTATATTATAAAAATAATTTGGAGTTTTAGTGGTAATAATTCTTTATAGTATCATTGAGATATTATATTCTATATACTTTATTAAAAAATAAATAAATGTTAAATGATACATACGATATAGTCTTATATAGTATTAATCTTTATTATTTTTTTTATAAAAGGTTATATATATATGATATATTATAGGTTAGATCATTATAAGAATAGATAGTTTTTTATAGTATATATGTATCATTATATAATATATATAGTAGGTATATATATAATATATAATATATATTATATTATATAATATATATATATATATAGAATATTATGATATATTATATACGTAATTATGATATATAGTATTAGTATATATAAGTATTTATAGTACAAGTTTAATATATAATTTATAATAATAATATGTTGTTAATATGTTTATATATTATATATAGTAAGGTATAGTTTATGTTGATTATAAGTTAAACAGTATATATAATATAGTATTATTTTACTTATATATATATTAGTATATATATATCTTATAATATTATTTAGATATATACAAATAATATTATATTAGTTTTTATTCCGTAATTATAGTATTAAAATATGGTGGTGGATAAATAAAGGTTAATAGAGTCGTAATATAAGGCTTTAGAGAATATATAGAATATATATAATATATATATAAAAGGTTTTATTGTATATAACATCCAGTTTTATTCTCTTAAAAGCAATATTTTCTTAAATTTACTCTCTTGGCCTAATGGTACTTTATTCGATGCTCTCTTGCTAAAAAAAAACGTTCGCTCATTTTGGCACTTTCGTCTTGATCATTTTGATAGGTTGTTTTGTGATAGGAATGTTGTTTTCGCACTAGATTATTAAAGGTCGTTCATCCATTGCAATTATTTTTGATTACGTGTATCTGTATTGTAGATGTGGTATACACTGTTGTGACTAATCATCGTGCAAGGGGCTGGCCATATGAATTCTAATCAAGAATTAATTAAGTAAGGATGACGGAGTGTTATATCTTCCCTTACCAGTTTAAATTGGTATGCATGTCGAGAATAGGATCAGAACTGGTAGTATTCATATTTATCCCGATGTTGTTCTTCGGGAATTTGTTGTCATAAAAGACATACTGTTACAGTTTAAAGCATGTTGGTTTGTCTTAAGAGTTTGTTATGTTGAAGAAGGTATCTGTTATGAGTATGTAAGTTAGGATTTTTGTTATTCTGCAGAAAAATTGTTTTTGGAATATTGTTGAGAATGTTGGTTGTCAATCGCATAGCTCTTTTATAGTGCCATGATTATAGCAAAAAATTGAATTGTATCCAGAATGTTTTATTTATGTCAATTAAATAATATATAGATATGTATATTATACATATATTATATGTAAAATATATATTGCGATTATATTATATTATATAGTAAGATCTAAGATATATATTCAATGATATATATGAATGTATAATATATAGAGTATAGATAGTGTATATATATATATTTAAAGGTATAGTTTATTATCGTTAGTAGTATTATATTTATTACTATTGATATTTAATACTAGTAATATGATTAGTAAGTATATTATATATAAGTGATATAGATATATAATATTATGTATTTAAGGTATGAATTTATGTATATATATATCGTAATAATAATAATATTATTATGAATAGTTTATTATATAGTAATATATATAATAGTTATATAAATTGTAAGACCCTTTGAGTATATATAATTATATATATTGATATATAATATTATATAGTAATATATTATTTGTAATTATATAATATTATATATATATGTAATATATTTTATTATATAGTAGTATATTATATAAGTTAAATATATATATATAGTATATTATATATATTATATATATATATAGTACGTATATATATATATATAGTAAAATTGCAAGGTTAATATTAATAGTATATAGTATGATGTTATATTGTATTTATATTTTAAGTATAATTTAATTAGATATTAATGTATATAGTATATAGATAGTTAATGATTATTATATAATAATATTTATAAAGTATATAGTATGTATATATAGTAATTATTAAGTAAATATGGTATATATAATATAATATATATATATAAGTATTATATGATTATTATAGATATATATATAATATATATATAATATATATAGTATATATCTATAATAGATTATATATATATAGGTATATATATATATATATTAATATAGATATATATAGATATTTATAAATATATATAAGTATAATATATAAATATAGGTTTATGATCTTTATATATATTTATATAATATGTATATATTGGTTATTTATGATTAATATATAATATTATATATATATATTATATTAATATGTATTATTAGCACATTTTAGTATAATATATAATTTATAATATCTATAAAAATGAAGCTATAAAAGTATTGATTATTATAATATATGTATGTAGGTAAAATATTAGTATATATTAATATATATTATGTTAATATTGATATATAAGGAGATTTATATATATATATTAAGTAATTATAGTATTAAATATATTAGATTGTATATATAGTATAATATATATATTATTATATATCATAATATATATATAGTATATTATATTAATATATATTATAAGTATATAGTAATATCTTTAAATATATAATAACTAAAGTTATTATTTATTTAAATTATAATATATACAGATATATAATGAATATGTTATATTATTATTTATATAGTTAATATATATATATATATATTATTAGGTATATTATTTATATAGTATATATGTGTATATATTATTATATATATATGTTATAGTGGTTTAATATATTATATATTATGTATATATATTAGATATATATATGTAGAGTATATTAATATATATATGTATATATTAGTATAAATATCTGATATATATTTATATTATATATATATAATATTAGTTTTGTAATTTTTATTAGTATTTATAATTAAAATAAGAATTGAAACATTGATTAAGTGGTCTTGAGTTTTATTTATCATTACAGTAAAAATTAGTATATATATATATTATAATATATATATGGTATAAATATAGTATTTAATATATAGTAAATATATAAATATCTAGTATTATTGTGTCTACTTAGATTATAATAGTTGTAATATATATTATTATTATTATATATATATATGTATAAATATATTATAGTATATACTATATTATATTATAATAAATATTTTTATATATATATATATATATATAGATAATTATATATAGATATTATATATTAAATGAAATTAATTAGATTTTTAAAGGTCAACAACGTCTTTGGATGGTCCGACGCACCGGTGCGGTGCAATGTCGTGCGGTGCGGTGCGCGTGCGTTAAAAATTTTTAGTTACTGGTGCGGTGCGGTGAGCGGTGCGTAAGGTCTTTCGAGCTGCGGATGCCAAAAAAAATGGCTTTTAAGCGGTTCTTTGCGAGTTCTTTGCTTGAGGAATTCAATTTTAAAATTCGAAGAAATTAATTTTACTAAACTTAATTTTGGAACACAAAAGCAATATATTATATTATATATATATATATATATATATATATATATTATGATTATATATTATATATTATATAATTATTATGGGTTTTATATATAAACTCAAAGACTGCGAGTCGTCATTTCAATATATAAATCAAAGTCAGAGTCTCTGAAGATCTGTAGTCATGCATCTCTAACTTTGACATTAAATCACTAAGAATACAGTGGAGTCATGTATACATTGCATGCTGGAAGGATTGTAAAGCTGATCTAGCACCATTGAAAAATTATTTGTTTAATTTTATTAAGTGAATTTTAAATTATCTTTTTATCAAAAAACTAAATATCTTTGATCTTATATTTTAACTTGAAGAAAAAAGTACATGCTGAGTTTAAAAATAATAGCCTATAAAAAAATTAAAACGTAAAAGGTAAGAATAAGATGACGTCTAAGATGCTCAGACTTGGACGAAGTACGTATCTACATGGAATACTGATTCCTTCAACCTCATGGAGTGGACGTCCTGTATCAGTAGAAACATCACAAATATTACTTTGCAGCAGAACATTACAATGAGAAAAACTTTTGTTGTCGACTGCTTATGAGAAAATGGGAATCAATAGTAAAGAAAAATGTCCGTTTGTGTTTTTCTAAAATTATAAAAGATATTATTTAAAATGGCATTTAAGACGAAATCATATATCCACATTACAACGAATTAGAAAAGAAATTAAAAATGATAAGGAACGTCTAGTGTGGGGTCTAATAAAGAACAATTCGATTCCAAAAGTGAATAAAAACAAGAGATGAATATCAGAGGAAAAATCAATTGATAAAGCTTTGTGGAATGGGTGGCCGTGATTATCCTGATATATCACTTTCCGATCGGTAGAATCTATCATGCTTTATGAAGTATTTAGTTATTGATTATTGTTTTTCTTGAGTATATATAAAATCTAGTTATATTTGTTGTTAGTTTATATAATATTATAAATATATGTTATATATATATTATATTTATATTTATATTATATAATTAATATTATTAATTACTATATATAGATATTATATTTATATATTATATAGTAAGTATATATTAGTATATTATATTAGTATATTATATTATATTAAGGTAGTAGTAGTAGTATAAATATATATAGTAAAAAGTTCTTGCCTTAAAAAAGATTAAAAGGATTTTCGAAAAAAAGATTCACATGCTTCTGAACTTTTATTTTACTAATAGTGTTTCTAGTCGGACGAAATGGATTTTTTTTTAGGTTAGGTAGGTTAGTCTTGGGATTTTTTTTTTTTTAGTAGTTGGTTAGGCTTCCGCTAGTTACGGTAGATTGTTAGGATTGGTTAGTCTAGTTTCACGAAACTATCCGAATTGTTTTTGAGAAATATTGAGCTTAAACAAGTATGTCTGCCTTAATTTGAAATATAATCATAGAAAACGTAGCCGTACAAAAGTAGCCAACTAGTATATAATATTGAATTTGAATTACCAACATATTAGTAGTAGGTTCTTAATAATAATAATAATAATAATAATAATAATAATAATAAAATTCTATTAATCATCTTACAAAATTGCAGTTCACTCCTTAAATTCTTCCTTTTTATACATAAGTTTTTGTTTGATATAAAGAAATACATTTAATAATTATTCAGTATAACCGTGAGCTGTGTAGTTTTTTTTACGAATATATTAATAGTATTATTATTTATTATAGTATAATATATTATATATAATATATATATAATATTATATATATAATTAAAGTATATTATTATCTTAATGGTAATTATATATTGACAAAGTATAAGTAACGTTAATCACGGAACGGTGGACATGATTTTAATAATTAACATATGGGACATATAAAGATTACTATGTAATGGAAAAAAAAAATCATTTTTATTTCAGGTTAGTTAGGGTCGCATTTTAAAAAAAAAAATTCTACACGTTTGTTTAGGTTATGGTTTAGGTTAGGTAGGTATTACGAATCTTCTGTCAGTTTTTTTGTTAAATCCCGACTATTTTCTAACTGAGAATAAAAATAAAACAAAATAAAAATTGCTCCATTTCTCATCCTAGAACAATCTTTTTATTCCATCGAGTCACCCGTGAAAAAGATTTTTGAAATCGTTGGAATGAATTTCACACACAAAATTTGTCACTTATATATATATATATTATATAATATATAGTTTTCATATATATAATATAATTTATATAGTTATATTACTATATTATAATATATATAGTATTTATTATGTATAGTATTAAGTATTAATAGTATTAATATAGATAATATAGTTATATATATTTAGGTAACTTTAAATATTTTCGATCCTGATATCAAGTCCCGACAGCAAAAAGAAAATTACGAGACGAATTAATATAAATTGTTTGTCAATTTTAGATCCAATTGAGACAAGTAATCAAAGTATGTTGTCAAGTCAGTCCGAAGATGGTAAGTTAAGTCACTTAATGTAATCATTGGATTTGGACATGCACTTAAAAATAATAGTCAGTTTTTTACCGTAGCCCTAACTATCAACTACAATGATGGAAACTATGAATGCGTGTTTTTGTGATGATGCATTCTGTGATGAATCTCATACAAGGTGAGTACATAGTGCTTCAATATCAAGTTTTTTCAAGAACTATTTAATTTAGAATGCTTCCTTATTGCTGGTTTACTTATCATAAGGAACAAATATTTATTAATAGCATGTCAGAAATTGAATATAAAGATACCTGATTGAGTATTATATAATTCTTTGTTTGAGTTACCGATTTTTATTTCAAAAACGACAAATTCAAATTTACATATAAAAATTTGTTGCATTATGTTCGAAATAGCACGTTATTCTCAAAGATTTCCAAAAGTTGGATATGAGCTACAAATGTAATCTATATCAGAATAAAATACACTCACATAATTCAACAAATTACGAGAGATTGTAAATACAAGATGTGAATAGTTATTACCTGATGATAAGACGAAGCAGAAGCAAGTTTAGAATATGCAGTTTGAAGTTTAGAAACTTCAATCCTTGGATAAAACACAATGAAAAAAATAATTTTAGAGAATTGGCAAGAAATTTTGAGACCTTTTCAAAGAAGCATCGCAAATTTTGTGTGTAAGTAAATATTCGTTACATCTCGTATAATTGTTCAACTGTTGGCTATATAACTTAAGTTATCAAGCAATTAGATAGATTTGCTATGAAGAAACATGAAAAAGAGCTAAAGAACAAATCCAAAATGATTTTAATCAAAGACTAATCCCCCTCTACGTTCAAAACCCAATTTGTCTTATATCAAACATACTTGGACTCAATTTAAAGAAACAAAATTTGAATCGGCGTGTTCAAAGAAAACTTGTTTATTGGATAACTTTTAAGGAAAATAGAAATCCGAACAGGCGTTACTGGTAGAATCACAATCTAAACTACAGAAAGCGAGATCTAAGATCATTTTCTTCGAAACTTTGAGCACATGATAAAAATTTCAAGACATCTAGTAAATCAATGGTTGAATTTAACTACAAAGTCTAGCATAAGTGACTGCGAAGTGAATCATACTGGTGTATTCATCATCTATATTAATGAGCTGAACTTTAACAAGAAATTAGTATCAAAAGACAAGAATATAAGAACAATTGATTGGTCGACCTTTTCACATTTGGTGATATGGAAAAGTAAATTAGAGGCTTGTTCAAAACTTATAAAGTTAGCTAAGTTTTTCTTGCTATCCAGCAATCAAAAATTCTGTTTATATAGCAACATCGGTTGAAAATAGCTGATTAATAGCCGATCGAAGACAAGACTTAATTCGAAATGTGTTGAAAAGTTAATATTTATAAATAGAAATCTAATTCTCTTAATAACTGAAATACTCTATCAAGTCTAAACTCAAGTATATTATATATCTATGATTATATATATAAAAGTAGTTATTATATTATATATAATATATATAAATATATATATAGTATAAGATTATATATAGTATATAATATTATATATACTAATATATATATATATTATGGAAAATTTTGCATGTTTAAAAATTACAAAATATCTACAGGAATTATATTAGTTTAATATATATTAATATATTTTATATATATATATAATATATATATATATATTATATATTATTTATAGGTATATATATATATATTATATAATAAATATAGTTCTATATAGTTTCCTTTCAAGATAAACAAATCTTACAGGATTAATATTAGTGATATTTAGAATATATTAATATATATTTATTATTAATTTATTATTAATATCATTCCCTTTTGCTTGAGGGGGGTAGTGGTGCGTACAGCTCTCATTCACACGTCTCTCAATCTCGCTACACTCCTCCCCCACTCTATCCTCGCCAACACCCAACTCTTCTCCGCCCATTGCCTCCTCCTCAGCATCTCCTTAGTTTCCATCGCACACCTCTTCTTGTCTCACCCTTGCTTCCTTTCTATACTCCTTCCGCCTCCCAAACTCATTCCTAACCATCCTTAAATTCTCTGTTTTCTATTCCATTCTCACTAAATTGCCGCATTCAATCTTAAATTCCTTCTCCGCTCTTCCCACCAGACATTCTCAACACATCATCTCCTCACCACCGCATTTCCTTAACTCTCTTCACTGACCACAAACCGCTGTCAACACCTTCATCTAATACTTCCAACTTCACTGACTGGCACTCAACCCAGTTTACACCCGTAAACACCGAGCTGTACCACAGTTTATCTCAAGCATACTTATCTTGATTTCTTGAAGTATCCGCAATTTCTCATATTTTCTCAGACTCATCTCAAAGACTCTATTTTCAACTATTTCTATGCTTATACTCTCTTTATACCCTCCTTACCCAAATCCATCCTAAATATCTAAAATTCTTTTACTTTTCCAATACTAAACCCCTACTTTAAATCTAAACTTCCTCTCTACATTCTCCCTTCAATACTAAACTTGACTCTTATCTGGATTTATTTTTTAAGCACCTATTTGTCCACGACATTCTCTCAAACTCCCTCACCAAATACCTTAGCCCTTCCGCGCTCTTCGCCATAGGGCATAATCACGCAACAGTATATTTCGCATTCCTCTAATAATCCACTATTCTTTAATTCCATCTTCCACTCCCCCCACCCACTTCTCTGACAAACATCATCCATATAAGATTGAATAGCACGGCGAATTCAAACACCTGCCTGTCCATCCACACTCACCCATACATCTCCTCACTCCCTACTAATCTCAAGCATTCTAAACTATTGTCTTATAAAAAGCCTATTACCTTTTCACCTAAATTACCCTCCCACCTCAGTTTTCTCACCACACACGCTCCATAAATTTCACCCCTATATCATCTACATATGCTTTCTCTAAATCTGAAAACATCCTTTACAACTTTCACTTTCCTCTCTATTATTACCTTTTTCTCCACTTTTATGTAAAACTGAATCCACACACACATCTTCCACATAAAGCTCTTGTTATTCCCATACTCCCCCGTTAACTCTTTCTCTCATCAGTATTCTTGCCGTAAACTTTCCCTACACTACTTTAAAAGACATATACCTACTATATGTCACATTCATCCTATTCGCTATCACTATAGTCAGATGGAACAACACCATCCCACTGTGTACCATCTTCACATCTCCAACCATATTTTATACAATATCTATACAGCATTCTGCACTCTCTTACATCACTCTGCAATCATTTCCATCTCACACATCCAGTACTGACGACTCTTTTTCCTTTATCACCAATAATTCTCTCTTTGTATATCATCCGCCCTCCCCCACTTCATTCCATCTCACCTCGTTGTATATTCCTCCCTCTAGATGCAGTTCTACTAAATTGTAAGTAGGGTTATTACTATATAACTTCATTCATCGTTCTCATGCTAATAGTCTTTTCCTTCCCATCTGGTTCGGTCTTCACTTACGGTAATTCTACAGCTCTCCTATCACTTCTCCATGCTCTCCGGCTTATATTCCTCTCACTCTAAACGCCCTCCTGTGATCGTTCTGTCCTTATTTTTCTTAGACTTCTTTCCAAATACATTCTTCTCCCCATTACAAATTTCCGTCTCATTACTTCAGCCATTCCACTTTTAGCTCTCTCTCGCCATCTTTTCCACAGCTCATTTTGCTTTGCCACTCTCAGACCGATTCTATAATTTCTCTCCAATATCTCTCTCCTACTTGCCCAACCTATTTTACATAAGCCTCTTTTATCCTTTTCTACCACGTTCACTCACCTCCTACTTCCACCATTCACCTCTTTCGTTCTGCTGTGCCCCTACTTTTTACTACCACACACCTTCAGAGCACAAAGCTGCTTGCCTTTTACTCATAATTCTTCCACTGCCCTTACCACCTCCCAATTCCCGTCCCTTTCACATTTCTGTCTCCACTGTCTCCATATAACAACCAACCTTTTTAAAACAACTATTCTATCCTTAATTTTAATAAAGTTTATAAATGGACCTTTTCCACTCACCTGACCATCGGCATGCTCTCCGAATATTCTTCCATAGCCGAAAATACTCCGGTAATCCACGGGCTCCCGATCATCTACGAATAATTGACTATTCTAATAACTTATCTCTATCCTTCCATTTTACACACACACATAGACTAGTAACCTACCCCCGTATCGTCATCTTCATGTATACTTATTCTCCTTTTTTTAACCCACGTATTCCACATCATTCTTCTTCACGACACACCTTCATCAGACTTTCTCATAAGCATTCTCTCCTACCGTCCAAAAGGTCTATTATTCTGCCTACTCCCACCTCTCCACTCCTGCTTAAAATCTCCCAATGGACAAATTTTTTCATTTACCATAACGATAAACTTCCCAAACATCATTCAAAAAATCTGAATATAAATCTCTTCCTCTCTCCCATCGCTCCATTCACTGTATATATATATTATCTAATATATATATAGTATATATATATAGTATATATAATATAAATATATATATTAATATATATATATATATATATATATATAATATACATGATATATATTATATTAATATATATATATAGTATAATATATATATATATATATAATATTATATATATATAGTATATATATATAATAATATATATAATACTATATATATATATGATATAATTATAGTATATAATTTATATAAATAATATTATATATATTGTATTATATTTATATTATATATTATAAATTATATAATATATATATATATAAATATATATATATATAAATTATATATATATAATATATATATATATTTATATATATAAATAAATAATTATATGTGAGGTAAAATATAAGTATTGAAATATGAATTACTTTGTTATTCATTGAATTTTATATCATCATAGTAACATTTTTGTACAGTCAAAGTGGCTATATAAGAGGTCGGTGCGGTCGGTGCGTGGTGCGGAGCGCTGTGCGGTGCGGTGCGCCAAACCATGGTACCCGGTGCGGTTGGCGGTGGGTGCGCCCAAGTTCAAAAACTCTTGGTGCGGTGCGGTGCTGGTGCTCGACCTCCCGGTGCGGAGCGGTTCGGGTGCGCAAACCCGGAGCTTCGGCAACTAATATATATATATAATATTATAAATATAAAATATCTTTATATAATAAATATTATATTTTATTATTAGTTAAAATTTATTAATATATATATAGTATATATAATATATATATAGTATATATATTATATATAATATAATATATTTATTAATATATATATATATATTATATATATTATTACATATATATATATATATATTTATATATATATATTAGAATAATTATATATATATAATATATAATATAATATATATATATATATAATATTATATATATACTATAATATTATTTTTTATTATTACGGTATATTATTTAACATATATATATAATACATATATATATATATACTATTTATATAAGGTAGTAAATTTAGACCTAACACATCTTCCATAATATATATAATATATATAATATAATATATATATATATAATAGTATATATTAACACAAATAGAATTGACGATTCAAAATTTTGAGCAATATCCGTGAAAATCTATTTTTCGGAAAATCTGTTTCACTACATTGTCTATTTAAAATTCATAGAAATTGAATTTCCATTGATATTTTTGCGATCAATATGTGATTTGATATAGAATATATTATATAATATATATAATATATATATTATATATATATATTAATATTATATATAATAATATATATAATATATTATACTATATATATATATATACTTTTAGTATATATATATATATATAATATGTAATATATTATAATAGATATAATATTATTTAAATATATATTATAATACTTTATAAACTATTTTTAAAAGTCATTTTTATAAAAGAGAGCTAAAGTTCAGAAAAATAACTCAATTTTTGTAAATTAGAAAACTGTAAAAAGTGACTGTTGGCTAAATTATACAAAGTAATTATGGGGCTAGTAATCGAAAACTATTGGACGTGTAAGTTCTTGTCTCTTGGTGGTTTAGTACTAACTCTGTCGCGAGAAGATACAAAAAAGAGATGCTATAAATGAAGAAGAGTTGAGGTCGGAAGATGCCTAAAAGAGAAAGAGGTGAGATACAAAAAATTGCAAAGATAAAAGAGTTTAGAAATGTAACTATAAGCCGAATTGGGGCAGCGCAGAATAGCTGAAGATTTGGAAGATAGAAAGCTTAAAGCGGAAGCAGAAGAACGAAAGCGCAACGCGAATCGGAGGAAAGAGTTTTACAGATGAAACTGGACGCAGAGGAGCGTCAACAACAACATGGGACAACTACTGCAGCAAAGAACTCTTCTCCCTCCAATAGCAATTCTCCTGTAAATAAACTACCCAAGCTAAAGATCCCAAACTTCGAAGAAAAGGTTAACAGACATTATTCGAAAAACAAGCAGTTGAATATGATGTCCCCAAAGAAAAGTATATGCATTTACTAGGATTTGTTCTTACCGGAAAAGCCGTGAAAGTATTCAATTAGTTTACCGTTGAGGATGCGTCCAACTATGACGACTTCAAGAAGGCATTATTGGTACGTTACGACCTTAAAGAGAGGGGATATCGCTCTTTGTTCAAATTGGTGACACCAACCAAAGATGACAACCCAAAAGTATACATGAAGAAAGTTTTAGACGCTTTGAAAAAATGGATAACCGCTGCCGACGTTAATTAAGGAAAGCGTCAAAAAGCTATTAAAATTCGCAGCTGTGGATAAACATATGACCACCATACCCAAAGAACTAGCCACTTTTCTAAGAGAAATAACTGACAAAGAAATGTAAGACATTGTTGTAAGTTCAGAAAACTACTTACAAGCCCATAAATTGAGTTTAGCCCCACGAAACAGTCACATTGAAGCAGACCAGGAAATAGCTATCAAAAGTTTAATGAAAGTAAGACCACTAACCAAAATACGTCACTCCAGAAGAATAACGTGTCGGCAAATTTTGCCTGGAGCAACGATTACAGAAGGGAAAATCGTTGAAGCTCTAGCGAGCCAAGGAGCGTTGTGACATGCTCCAAATGTCAACGCAGAGGACACATAGCAAGAGATTGTCGAGTATCACCCTACAACAGTAGCGGTAGAAGTTTTAACACTTATAGTAGTCGACCAAAGAACGAGGTTAAAACCACTGTGGCATCCGCGGATATTTCCGCAAAATCTGTCTGAACAAGGAGCCACATAGTCCGAAGACTTTGTTTTTAGATTTGAAGAACTGAGATTTTTCCTCATCTTCTGAGTCCGTCGATTGGAATAGCAATGTTGTGCGTGTCGAGTGCTCAAGATACGGGTGTAATGCAATTGTTTCTCACGTTAGAAGTGTCGTCGGAAGAATTTACACAGAGGGTAACAGCAAATGCGTACTTATTGAAATATAAAATTAGAAAGTTCCACTAGTGATGCGTAATTTTTGATACTTCATGAATTGAAGCATAGGGAAGCAGTCTTCAGGTTAGCCAGACGTTTCGTAAAGTGTGATGTGGCATATCATTGAAGGTAGTGTTGTTATTTCTTTCTTAATGTTGTTATTGTAGAGTTATTGAGTTATTTAGTCTGGTATGGGTTTTAGTTCAGTTGTCTTATAAAGAGAATTCATTATTTTTGAGTATGAAATGTATTATAGTGTTGTTTTCCGGAGCCACGCGACAACTGGAGCTACTATAGAGCAGTAAGTAAAAACAGTGTCTTACTATTTCCATTCTATTTTTGAAAGAGAGAGAAGATAGAGTGGAGTTAGATATCATGAGTGCTCTCTCGTGCTAATCCTACAATGTGTATTCATAGATATAGATATAACTATATTGAGAGATGAGTTTAGGATTAACGATTGCAGAATAGTGTACATTGGTGATAAGATCTCGCTAATACGGAGTGTAGAGAGTGGTATGTATTTATTCTGTGTACATAAAGGTGAAAAACCCTTGGTTGATACGATTATATTACGAATTCTAATGATGCATCTTAGAATATTGTAATTGCTGTGATTATCGTTTAACAGTTTTTATACATTCTATATGATTTGAATTGAAGGGAGATCGCACTATTGTGGTATGGCCAATTTTGGGAAAGTGAGATGATCCTTAACATGAGCAGCTCCAGCAATGGTATTCAACGCGAGTAGTGCAGACAGATTACATAGAATCTCCTAACGAGATAGAGCTGATGGAAGAGAATAGACAAAGACACAACTTATCGTATTACTTTTATGATCTTAAAAGTCCATTGAAAAAGACAAATTAAGAATTCATTGGATAAATGAATTATGAGATTAAAAACTTCAGTAAGGAAATTATTGTTCGAGTCCATAATACTGGTCAGAAAATGAACGAAATTGCGTAAAGAGAGTGGTAATGTAAAAAAAAGAGTAACTTTCAAATGTGAAAAAGTGAATACCAAGGAGCCGTTTAAGAAATAATATGTATGTAAAGTTTAGTGCTTGAATAAAAGAAGGGGACGGTTATTTATTAGACATGTTCATAATTATTCGTTATGTTAGGTAGAGAGGAATTTGCACTGTAATCTGCTGTGAAAATCTTAGGTTTTTATAGAGAGAATGATAAAAGTTGTAAGAAAAACAGGACAGAATATTGATGATAGAATAAAAATTAGGGAGTCAGTCCAGTTGAGTATTGAAAACCGAATGATAAGCAGGAAGTCCTGTGGCGTAGCTGAATCGAGTGTTCTTTGGGAAATAAATAGATAGTTTCTTGGTCCCTCTAGGAGAAACAGATACATTTGGTGACCAAATTGCATTAGGAAGACTTAAAGATATTGAAATCACTTCTAAAAATAAAGATAGAAAATTAGTTTTAAAACAGGAGAATCTTTATAAACTAAAATGGAATCACTGTAGTAAGAAAGTAAAAAGATTATAAGATGATCACAGCTGTGCTAAAGGTTGAGGATCAAGAGGCGAAAGAGATAGAAGAAAGAGTACAAACAATACTATTAGGCCTACCGGGAACCGCAAAACAACCACTGATACGGAGATAACATTACCGACAGAAAGTACCATACAAACTGAACATAACGAGTATTTATATGAGAAATCAAGCTATTTGGAAGATGGTAAAGAAGAAAGCTTGAGAATCACAAGAATGAATAGCCGTTTAAAACATAAGTATGAAGGAGTGAGAGTAATAATACATCGTATAGGCGCACTGGCATTGTCCAAGTAAAGGAGCAGGAATGAAGTGAAAGCACGAAGAATAGGATGACAGTTGGAAGAGAAGAAACTATTTGAGGTGTAAGAAGTCCTAGAAGTGAAGTTTTAGAAATTTTGTGAAACGTGTTCCAGAAATGAAGGAAAGTAGGTACTAGAAGCAATATGATCTGTCAGACAATACTGTTGGAATGAAAGTAAGAGAATATGGAAAAATTGCAAATAAGGAAAAAAGGAATTCGAAACACAGGAATGAAAGTCCAGATATACAAAAAGAAGGGCAAATGGAGAAGTGCATTGCCAGTGCGACGTGTCTGAGCGATGGTGAGATATTAATTGCATAACCGACGTGTGATTATATTGACGATACATCATTCATTCGAGATTTGTTATGAACAACGATGGATACATCTAGAAATTACTTTCAAGGAGGTTGGCAGGGATAAGGGGTATTACACTTATATAGGTCTGTGCAGGAAATGAATATTCGGGGTAACCCCCAAAATGGGTTCTGGGTGCATCGCTTGGAACGTCATAATAAGGGACTGCAAGATGCAGGAATGTTGAAGTGGTAAGATAGAGCGTGCACTGCCTAATGAACAAGAGAGAGGTCAGGAATCTTTCGTGGCCGGCCACGAGACTAGTGCTATTGAACAGAAACTTTTCGTAGAACTAACGCGAGGTAGGGCGCCCCACTCTCGACGTCTACAGAATAAATGTGAATACGTGATCGTGTGAGTTAGCCGTATGGTAGGTGTTGATAACCATGGTGTGAATTCTGATGGGTATTTGACAAGAGTCAGATAAGGCTATTGGGTCAACATATTTTACCTCGCAAAGCATGTGAGCATTAGTATAAAGTTTCACTGCCACTGACGCTTACAGTAAGCATTGATTGATGTTATGAAGTGTACTCTCAGAGAGAAGATATACAGCCGTGCATGCGCAGCGGATAAGTAACTCTCCCCAACCAGAAATAGAATACAGTACATAGTTGGAAGCTACTAGCGCATTGGTGAGCGGGGTAAAATAGTTAGCCAGTATTTTATTTAATTTTTTTGCAGATTCCGCTTACTCATAACACAGGCGGTTTTGTTCACTAAAGGATACTATATGTGCAGTGAATTAAATTACATGAAAACTCCACAAGCCAACGCATATCTCTTAGGTGAGCGCAGATGTTAATTCAACTGGATCTCCTCGGTCAATGCAGTCAGTTATGATTACCATGACGTTGGGTGTTATTTAAGAGTAGAAAAGTTAAATTTTTTTCGAGTTGAAAAACAGAAGATGGGATTGGAGTTTCCACAGAAAGATAGTGCTGAAAGAAAAAGGACGACAACTGAACGAGTTTGACGTGAGATTTTGACTGTCTTACAGCCCTTTTTGAACATCCCTGGAAAATGGATAGATGGCCGGATTGTCGTGCACTCGTCATAGTCACCGAGGCTGGTATGTCGCTATATGTGTGGTGGTCTAAAAATTGTTAATAAGTTTGTGTGTTTGCCCATACTCCTGCAGAGCTATGCTACTTGTTTCTTACGAGCAATTATCATGATAAGAGAATATGAGGAGATACGTCTTTAAGGTTCGCAGAGATAGGAGGGGTGCCAGACGTAGGATAAACACTAGTTTATTATTTACTAATCTTTAGATCCTTTTTAGATTCACAACTCTATTCGCATTAGCATAGTTATAGATGAGGCCGGCGAAGACTCAACTGCAGGATTTTATTGCGGGTCTATCATGTATCCGAGTCAAAGGCACAAGGTGCAAATGTTATAGATTTTAAATGCAATCCGCTTTATATGATTTTATACGGAGATAAGCTTGAGTATGTTTGATATTGAAAAAAATTCCCTCAACAGAACAAACTCCCAGCTTCTTTTAGGCAACCTTAGAAACACATCTGTGATATGAGGTTCCAAGACAATTTTTGTTTATGTTCAATCCAAGAATTTTGTTGTTAACTGGTGAGACGTTAGAACTTCGAAAAATAGAATCTATGAGGTGTATTGAGAGGGACTATTCTCAATAAATCCATGAATCCTGTGTTCTTCTCTAATATGTTGAAATATAATTCAATTCAAAAAAATTTGTTGATAGGCCCAACCCATATACTTTGTTTTCTTAATCCTGCAAAGATTGTGAAGTTGGTGAATTCACCTACGTAGTCTACAATATGGTTCAAAAGAGCTATAGCTATAAATTTGAAGCTATCGTAATACATTACTCTCGAGACTCTAGAGGTTGAAACGAAGGAAACAGAGAATAATTTACATAGATATCGCGATTGGGGATTATGAATTTGTAGGGTTTGTTTTAAAGTTTTGTTTTTGCTATTTTGCATTATATTTTACTGTTGCATATCCAACAGATGTTGGTAATGGACAGAATATTTGGGATGTCTATGGATATTGGTAGATATTTTTTAAATTTCACTATTGATTGCTTTAATTGGACGAAATTAAACAGATCTTGTGGAAACCAAAATAACAGGGAAAGGAGTTTAGAAGTGGCTTCCATCACGGGGAGTGTGGTATTATGCAGGTTGACCAGCAAAGAAAACTTTGACAAGGTAGTAAAAGAGATAAGGAGGAAAGCACAAAGGAAGGAAGCTTTAGAGAGCAGTGGCGCGCATGCCCTACTCGATCAAAAGCTTTTGATATGATTCGAGCGCACCACAACAGACTCTCAATAGTCCAAAGGTCAGAAGACATTAATCAGTTTAGGAATTTGTATAGTTGTCAACAGTTGACCTCAGAGCGCGAAAGCCATACGTGATCTGAAAGAAGGAATGAGTACTCCAGATGATCCAGGAAAATAAGAGATTAATAAAATTTCAAAGATATAGATAGAAATATTAGCAAGTTTAATTATGGCTCATAAATGATTAGCTATGTTATAATGTTACAGTGTTGGCTACTATACTTTATTGATTGAGCTGGATAAATTTCTGCACTTGACTGCACATTCTAGAACCTGAGAATGATACATACATTGATTTTATAATATGTAAGATATATAGTATTGAGAATCTGTGTACGTGAGCGAATGGGTTTCCACTCTCTAAATGTATAAATTGTTCAAGCGATTTTATCTACAGGACACTATCTTGTGGAGTTATTTTGCCTGATTCACCGCGAACTTACTAAGACCTTTTTTGGCTCGTTGCTCTATAAAGATATAATCACTAATTGCTTCGGAACTGATGATCGTGCGTGCCTGTACTTTGATGGGATTGCAGGTGATTAAGGGAAACCAGTCGGGTTAGTGCTAAAAGATTCGGACGCGATGGGAAAGAGATATTGGACACCGGAGATTCACGCACAGGGAATTAGATAGGAGATAATTTTGTATTAAACAAGATATACACTATTTGAAGAGAGTAGCTCGATATTCAGTAAGGTAGAGAGCAAGTGATACGGTGCTAGAGCGTGTAATTTAATTGAAGTGCAAAATGAAGACTCAGAAACAATATTCTTTAGAGATTTTGGAGCAGGCAGAGTGGAGATAACTTTTATATTTTTATAGGTAGGAGAGGAAGTTAGGTTGCTGTCGACTTTCTGAATCTTTTTTGTGCTTGAATCTACGTGGCGTCTCACTTTTTAGCCTGTTCCGAATACACTAGCACCAAATAATTAAACTGATTACACATATCAGATAATTTTCATGAAATAGAAGTAGAAGAATGCCCCCGCCAATTATAGATATCATTATTCTCACTTTCGTTCTATTATAATTGTACATTAATGTGTCTGCGTGGTTCACAGAATGGACTATATAGAATCGCTCTCGTCGAATCAGAATGTATTGTATTTTATATGTGGGTGTATAAGAATAATAATTGTTAGTGATAGAATGGAATTAATCTCCGCTCTCATTATTACCTACTTCGTGAACAAATTAATACGTGTGCTACCTACTTTTTCAGAGTGATACGAAGCTAGCGCCGTAGTTTTCATAGGCAAGATTCACTTTATACAAGATATATAACGATATATGTTGCTATAAAGAAACGATATACTGCTAAGTACCCCTATTAACTACCGATTAATATTAGCCAGAAAGTTAGTTTTGGGTAGATGGGATAGCTGCTGCAGATAAAATTATTTTAAAATTATAAATAAGCTACATATATGGGTGTGTACAAAGATGGTTATACGAGTGATAGATCAGGTAATAATTTCATACGCATAAGTTTGATAATATGCATCGCTAAGGATGTAGGTTATGTAAACGTAATGCAATGCGGTGTTTAACAATTGCTTAAAGTCGACCTGGGCATTATTACAATTTATGAATGTAACTGCCATGCTCGCTTAGATACCTGAATAATTGGCATCTTCCTCTGCATCAGTCTTGAGAGATTCGCCAATCACTCAGTTGAGTATCGTTGAAGCCTTAATAGAGGATTCAGCGATGTATGGAAAGATTTTATTCTTCATTAATACAGACTCACTCACGGCTATAACATATAAGAAATACAGCCCAGAATTATGCGCTGGGGCTTTTCTCAATCAGTTAAGATATTACTACTGCTATATATACCTCATATTATGATAGGAAAATCAATGGCCGCAAATACTACAAATATCATTTAATTACGGATCGACCGTGAAGAGGTGACACGAATAAAAGAGACGTTCTAATGAAGTAGCAGGAAAGATAAATTGAAGTACTCGAAGAAGCAGTGATAGAACTCGAAGTGTCAGTAATTTTCAAGTGGAATTTGATTGACATAGCAAAGACATTAAAATATGAAAATTCGTTCTATTCTTAAATACTAGTGGGAGAAACGTATTTATCATACATGAGAGATGTTACATCTTGTATAGAGATTGCGTAGATATCTAAATGAAGAGCGAGACGTATACGTGATGCCTCATTTGAATTCAGTTCACGCTTATATTATGGGCTAATATGTCTCTACTCCTAGAGACTTGCTCAGCACATAGGGAAAACGTCGCGTCAGTGACCTAAGTGTGGTTTTATATATTATAAGTATGGTACATAATTATCATATTATAAGTTTTAAAATAACAGTATAGTATAGATTTTAAATATGCATGCAAGAGAAAGCTGATAAAATTTATTATTTGATTCAATGTTAAAGTAAATTATATAACGTAGCATGACGTCAAAAAATATTATTATTTTACGGTAATTGATTTATGTGCTTATAGTATGTATACTTACGTTATAAAGATTTGATATGAAGTGTGATATTTTCATAATTAGGTAAGATATGAGGAAGAGTGATTGGTGTGAGATATTTATACGCAGTGTTTTAGTTGTAGGGTCTTAGTTATACTTTGATATTGGAATTATATTATATCATACTTGATGCATTTTATTCATTTAATATATTTATATTATATATGGTATTGAGTCATGTATCAGAAGCGGAAATATTATTATACATTTATATTACATTAGTTTAATTATTATATATTGTGGATATAAATTATATTAATTTTGAAATTATTCTATTC
Organism: Trachelipus rathkii; assembly: GCA_015478945.1. Classification (NCBI taxonomy): domain Eukaryota; kingdom Metazoa; phylum Arthropoda; class Malacostraca; order Isopoda; family Trachelipodidae; genus Trachelipus; species Trachelipus rathkii. Next base: position 38,973 of record JABUQX010109217.1, read on the forward strand.
ATAATTCTGGGAATATAGATTTAATTGTTTTTATTTTTTACGCATTTAGAATATGGGGGCAAGGCCCTTTCGAATTACATACAGGTTGGTCAGGGAATTTGAGAAACAATTAGAGAGAGAGAGAGATACATAAGGCTTAAAGCGTGATTTATTTATTGTTTTGTGGACGTGGATGGCCTAGATTGGTAGAGCATACGTTTATTGTATTTAACTGTAACTTATTTTTGACATACAGCGGGCGTCAAATGTTAGTTTCGAAATCCAGCTGAATATAGAAGAAGTAAATTATCTTACTGATGACTCTATATTATCATTTAAGTTACGGGTATAAATTCAGCATTATTTAACAGAATTTTTAAATTATTAAAATATAGGATTTTTTGACATAAGTTTTACATTATATATTTATAACATATTGTCAGATTTATTATGGAAATGGTATCTTCGTCCCTTCTATTGTTATATTATTACAAAGGTTTATAAGCTTAATTGCTGATAATACTTAATTAATTGTATACCTAATTGAGTTCAGCCTGACTTGGATATAACTTCTTGGTTCGGCTTTATACTGTCATTTTAATTATAAAAGTCTAAGTTATATTTTATACTTTTTTTAATATTAGGTTTTTTAATTTGCATTCGCATGTGGTCCGTGAGTGAGTAATAAGTATGCGAAATAGATGCCTGGTGAAAACTAAAAGTTGCAGATTAATACCTCTCTTAACAATCATTCAATGTTAGATTTTCGGCGAAGAAATCTCATGAGTACTATTCTAGCATTTCTTTTGTTCTATCTGAATAGTCAGTGGTACGGTATGAAGGATTTGACAAGTGTACAAGAATTTTGCGTTGTGCGATGAGGATTACTGAATGCGTCATACTTAGTGGATATATTTCAGGCGATGTACTTAAAATAATGTTGAACAAAATATTTTGGTGCCAATAAAAAAATAACTTTTTTCGTATTTGTGAGAATATAAAATGCTTGTCATCTTTAACTGCACTTAGCATTAGAACATGGTATGAATCTCAAGCAACATTCAGGGATTCTCGTAAAAATGTAGGTAATTACGGCACACCAAAGTTATAGGGTAACTTTGGACACCTTTTTCATGCATTTCGCACATAGCTTTCAAGAGAATAAGAAATAAGGCAGAATTGATTGCTCCATTTTCATAATCCTACGACGTAAACAAGTGACGATAATGATGCAAGCATTCTAATTGAGTAGGTTGGCGAGTCTGGTGGAGCAACTTTTTCTGACCAGTTTATAAGGAGTTTTGAGAGTTCATTTTTGCGAGGAGTGGCCACTTATTGATGGAAGGTATGGCGTAAGCTACCGTTCTCATCAAGTTATGGATTAAATTTTCTGGGTGTGGTTGTTTCATTGTTTATTTGGCATTTCATTAATTTTTTTAATTCTACACATAATATATATTATTATATATATATTATTGAGAGTATAAGTATATATTTAGTTGAAAGGTCTGGAAGATATAGATTACTATTATAGTATATCGTTATATATACTTTATAAGTATTTTATATTTATAGTATGTATTTAGATTAATTATATATTATTATATGATATATGTATATATATATATTTATATTAATATATTACTATATAATATAAGAAAGGTAATTAGACTTGTTGGCAACGGGGGAATTAAAAAAAAAAATTAAGAAAGTTTACATTTCGAGACTTACTAACTTCGTTCCTTTCAGGACTTCCATAGAAATTGAAATTTAATTTAACAAATTATTAAAATAAAAGAAAAGATAAATTAAGTAATTCTTTTTCATGTACAACCACCAAAACAAATTTATTCTTTCTTTAAGATGATGTTAAGTGAAATTAGTTTTTTTTTCAGATAGGTATCTCTTAATTATTTGGTCCATATTAAAATAGAATCCTCAGATATATTAAATAAACACGAACTTGATCAGTAGATGATTCAGTAAATTGATTTAGACCTATCTCAATTGTTCTTCTTTCTTGAAATTGATGTTTCACAATCAATAAGCAGGAGGAGGCTTTGTTCACAGAGGAGAGCATCAAGTTTAATTGCTCTGTAGTCGTACCATTACTCTTACTCTGGACATCTTGGAACCGCTATGAATCTCTCTCTATGAAAGCTGGACCATCTGCAGGTGTTCCTCTCTTCTTCATAAATTGGCTTCAAAATTCAAGGCTGAAACATACTGAAGAGACTAAAGAAAATATGATAAGTAACTAATAAAAAACTCTGTTCCAATCCTGCTATAATATGAATTTCTTTTCTCAAGCAATGACTCAAGCCATTTCCTTTAAGTCAGATGGAAAAGCTTGACATTTATTATTATCTTAGCTCTGTGGGCATTGATTGTACTGCTTCAATGTTTGGTTTTGTAGGACGATTTTTTGTTTGGGCAAACTGTGTAGGTGTGTAAAATCAAATGGGGTGCAGTAATGAGGGGTATTAGTAATAAGACAATGTAATGAAGATATAGTGTGGTGGAATAAATTTACTGTAGTAGTTTCAGTAACATTTGTTATAATCGTAACAATTTGAAAAAGTGGCAGTAATATGTCTATTGAAGATTCCTCAACTTTTATTGTGTATAATTTCTAATACTATTTAATAACTTACCAGAAAGTTACTGTGACATACCTTTTAATAAGCACTTTAATAGCCCTCTCCCTTTCCCTTTTAGCAAACCAATCTATAAGATAACCAGTCATTTGCGGTGCTCTCCGATACAACTTGAAAAATTGATAGTAATTTGCCAATGACCACGCTGCTCTTAATTTCAAAGCAAATGCAATACACGGATCTTTCTTTTCAATTGGTGTCAACGATGCCATCATTGATGTGATATCTATTTAATAATAATAATAATAATATTACAATAAAAATAATACAAATTTTAACATTTTTTTATATAAAATCTATGGAACAATAAAGTAAAAGCAGATGTTCATATTTTCTCAAAGCCATTAAAAAAAAAATAATAATAATAAAACGAACCTAGAGTATTTTTGGTGAATATATAATAGAGCAGCCTATATGACAAAAACTCCATGCGATTCGCGCCACCTCGGTCGCTGTATAAATCTTTTAGCTGTGTTTGACACTGGTTGAATTCTTCATGATCCTGTTTTTCCAAAGCAATTCTACAGTGGGTCTCATAAACCTAAATTGGGATTGCATAAAGTACAATATGAGTTAATTTTCAATTTTCCAATGAATATAAAGAAAGGGTTTGGAGGGGACGGTAAGAGGGGTGGGGGGCTTTCTTTTCGATTTGAGACATGTTTTTCTTCTACCTTTGTTTCCGGTGTATGCTACCCACCTCAGCACCCCAAATCTGGGGAGGAGGAGGAGGAGGAGGAGGGGAGGAGGAGGGGTGTGAGGGTGAAAGAAGGTGGAGGTGGGAGGAGGAGGTTGTTGTTGAAGATGAAGATTATATTATATTGTATATATATATATATATATATTAGTATTAGTATATTATATATATATAAGTATAATTTATATATATATATAATATATATATAATATTATATATAATATAATATATATATAATATATATTATAAATTAGATGTTCACTGTGGTGCATCTTTCTTTCCAGGTACTTCTTATTAATACCAGGTAATGCCTTATGAAAAGCTTGCTTAAGGATTACAACCAGGGTTGGCAAAAAATCCGGCTGTCCCGGAAGTTCACAACTAATGAGACTCTTTTTGGCCAAAAAGCCATGGATTTTTGGCTTTTTGGCTATGGTTAATTAATTGGCTATTTGACCCTTATATGAAAAATTTCAGTAGCAAAAAAATTTAAGTCCTATCTACATATTCTTCGAGGTTGAGATTGGTTCCCTTCTTTTTGAACAGGAGCACCTTTCCAGCAAGAAGGGAAGGCCAAAGTAGAAAGGCAGAGACAGAATAATTTAACAAGGCAGAATGCAAACTTAATGCAAGCACAAGTTTAATAGGAGGAATACCATCAGAACTGTACGCCTTCTTATTGTTTAACTCTGAAAAAGCAGAAATAACACCTTTTAAAGAAATTACAATATTGGCATAAATATATTGGAAGGAGGTGGAGAAGAAGGAATAGCACTGGAATCGTCTAAGGTGGAAATAGAAGCAAAAGTTTGAGCAAAGAGTTCAGGTTTAGTTGAAGATTAAACGGCAGTTATGCTGCCGTAAAATAATAAAGAAGGGCAAGATGAAGAAGCAAAATAAGAATTAACACTTTTTGAAAAATGTCAGAAAGGACATGGGGAAAAGGAACCAGTAAGATTTTTGCATTTTCTACTGGGAAAAGAATTTTTTTTTAGTGTTATGGAGAATATGCTTTTTCACGATTTTGGGATGAAATATAAGTTGCAATGCAATGGTTTATGGAATTTAAAAATGACAGTAATTCCTATAGGCAGAGTTCCTGTGGCTAGTATCACGAGGAACAAGGCACAGTTTAAACTCAAGGTACTAGGTTTGTTAAAGGTAAGATCATGACGCGATGCACCCCTTTCATGTCAGAGATCCGAGGTTAGGAGGATTGATGAGGTGATGTTTCAAGATAAATGAAAACTAGATTTTAAACCGAAAAGGTTTGAGGAAATTTATGAAGAAAGGAGAATGTACATCAAAACAGGCTGGCAAATTCCGTGACGCCACCAACTCCATCACCGGATGGGTCGTCAATGGCCTTTAATGTTGATGAGTATCCCCATATAGGCTTTCTGTAAACAAAATTTGGACTCGTGGCTGCAGTTTTATACATTTTTTATTTATCTTTTTAAGAGGTAAGCGTTGTCTGTAATTATATTTTATGGTGGTGGGATAAGGGAGAGCTTCTCCAATGTAAGAAGAAATGTGGATATGAGCTCAAAAAAGGAAGACGAACCATTGGCACTGGAGTGCCATGGGGGGATGTAATCTAGGACTCCATATATGACCAATGGTGGGTAATCTCATCGCGTGTCAGGAGCGTAACTTCCTTCTCATTATAATATTTATATAAGTATATATATATATATATAAATATATATATATATAATATATATATATATATATTTATTATATATATATATAATATATATATAATATATATAATATATATATATAATAATAATATATAATAAAATATTTAATATATATATATATATAGTATATAATATATATAACACACAGGGTTCACACATAAATTTTTGGAATTTGATTTCCCTGACTCTCCCTGACCTTCCCTGACCAAATCCGTAAATTTTCCATGACCATCGTGTTCGTTATTTTTGGATATAAAATATCTATTAATCATTATTGCCACCTATTTACTCAGGTTCATACATTTAAAATTTATTGAAAATTTACTTTGAAAGTTATATACTACTCGCATAGAATTTTAAAATTTTTTTATTTTTTTTAGTAATCGAGACCTATACCTTCCCCATAGGCCATCCAACCAACTCCTTTTTTATTTTTTCCAAAAGTAAATAGTTAATATTTATACAAAAAGGAAATAATTAAAAGCTTACGGTTATGGACTTAGTGCAACGTCCACTGTGATCACAACAAAAGTTCTAAATGGGGATATTTAGGTTAACTGTTTCTTCTCAAGCATCTAAAATTTTGATTTTATGGGGTCTTCTTCTGTCAAAGCTTTCAGTTTTTAACATCTTTCTCTGCTCTTCAAGTTTTATTGATCTGTTAGGAAGAATATTTTTCCTTGCTTCCATTTTATTCTTTCTTCTTACTTGGCGCGTTTTTGACTCTGTTTGAAAATGTATCTTCATATTCTTCTATTGTGGGCATGCTCTTACATTTGTCAACATTTATTGAGTGATAGGAACTTTATGAATACTTTCATGAGATCTTTATAGCATTGTGCACTGTTCGTGAGTAATCATTATATGTTCTTTAGATTTTTGGCTAAACTTGCCTCATTATATTCGTAAAAACCCTCCTCTTTCCACTGTCGCATTTTCCATTTTGCAATAAAATATCAGGTTTTCCTAATTTTTAATAATTTGCTTACAATTCCTATCCACATAACATTGATTCCAGGTACTATAGAAAAAAAATTAACTAATCAAGTTTTTACATTGAACTATCACCATCCTTAAAAATAATTTATTGAATTATAATTCAAAGGGATAGATGAGCTTCACTGCAAAGTAGAGTGGTATTGTGCTTTTGCTTTCTTAGACAATGAAATATCAGTCAGTCTTTAAAGATACCATTAGTTTAATTATTAATGATTACATTCATTTAAGTCCATTTTTTAAAATTTAAGGGGGGACTGTCGCACTATCTGGAAACATTTAATTTTATTAAAATTGTTTTTACCCTATATCTGCACAATGAGTTTAAAGGATTATTTTATCATCCACCACCTTTAATCCCATACTATTTCAGATCCTGTTATTTCTTTTAAGTGCAAAAAGATTTTTTTCCTATGATATTGGTTGTGTTCTATTATTATAGAACACTCAAGGGTCATTTACAAACGGTTGAGTATGATTTAGAAGTTATTGGAATGGCATAATTTTCAGTGCACACACTTTCACTTAATATTTGTATTATTTTAGAACACGTAACGAAAAGTTTCAATGATGGTTGGTCCTGGCTGAGTTATTGATTAAAATTCAAAATTGAGTTTCCATCTGAATGTTGAAAACTTCTGGCTTTAGGCGTCCCATGTTATTAGATCAAAGTTCTTTTTACTACTTACCTACTCACTAGTATTTGCCTTATGGAACATATCAGGTCCTTTTACCCATTACCACCCCTGATAAAACTGTGGGTTCAAGTTGACGGTCGCAAAACCCAACTCCGGGTACTGTCACTACTAAAATTAGTTGAAGGGTGAAAGTCATTTATAAATAAATAAAAAAATCATCAATTCAAAACTGCACAAAAATCCAAAATCACTTTCTTCAAACCTCAAAAAAAAAAAAATTAACACCTTAAATATTAGTATAATCCCTAAAAAGAAAAGATATAAACAGATTGAGTCATAAGTCATACAGTCTTAAAACACATCCATCCACCAATCACCTTCAATCAAAAGGATTAACTTGGAACAACCTCTACGAACGGAATAGGAAGAATGGTAGGTAATAGTGAACTAAAAGTAGAAAGAAACAGGATAGAAGTAGATTTATGGAATGTCATTTTTCACCACCCATCCTTTCATTCACTTATCAAATACATCATTTATTCCACAATTATACAGTAAGGAAAAAAAAAGAAAAATATAAAAAAATATCAAAAAATATGCAACTTGGTCATGGATATTCTTTCATATGTTTTTGAAAATTTGAAATTTCCCTGACTTTTTTTTGAAAATTTCCCTGACTTTCAGCATTATCTAAAACAGTTTCCGCTGAGATTTTCTCTCTGATGAACCAATTTTTTATTTTCTCTCCCTGACTTTTCCAGATTAAGTGTAGAACCTTATAGTAATATATAATATATATTATAATTTATAATTAATATATATACCATATTAATATATTATAGTATTAACATAAAGATAAATAATACTGTACTATCATAGTAATATTATATATTATATATTATATAATTATAATTATAATTATAATATATTAGGATATATATAATATATATATATATATTATATATATATTAATATATATTATATATATATATATATAATATATATATAAATATATATATATATATATAATAGATAACATATTATAATAATATAATAATAAATAAATATATATATTATATATGACGGCTGCGATGCGTGGTGCGCAAATTTTTTGGTGCGGTTTCAATCTCGTTGTGCGAGCAGGCGCGCATTGCATATAGAGAGACGGTTGTCGGTGTGGCGTGAGCGGCACCAGTTGCGATTTAAGGATGATGAGGCGAGTGCCGGATGCTTGTGCGGCGCGACCTCCTGGTGCCGGAGCTCGGTGCGGTTATAATCAGCAAAAATCCGGAGTGCTCGGCCAAACACACATTATAATTCGAGGTGGGTGATGGCAGGAAGAATTGGTGTATAGAATGTGGAGAATGGAGATGAGTGGGAGGGTGCCCCTACCTATTTTTATATGTGCGGATGTTTGATTTTTCTGTGTGGCGAATCTAGTGAGTTTAAGTAGGATTGTGTAGAGAGATCCTTTGGCAGGGGTGTCGAGAGTTAAAAAAGAAGGGGGTTTTGAAAAGTAAAACGTAGATAAAGAGTAAGAGGTTATGGTTTGTTATGGCAATATGTGATCCGCAAGACTAGTCATCTCAGTGTGAATAGATTTTATAGCTATTTGGATGGTTGTGCCAGCTGGGAGCAAAGTGTCTGAGGTTTCAAATATTATATAGTCCTGTGATCAAAAATTGATTGTCGGACATGAATGACAAAAAGGGTAGTAGCGTAGTTTTTTTGTGATTATGGCTAGGAAAGATGAGCTTGGGGTGCAATTAAATTCGATTTGGGTGAGAATGTAAAGACTAAGTCTTGAGTGTGCTAGAGACGCTCTTTACATGTGGGTATTTCGTGTTTGTTACCTGTGCCCTCATTACTGTATGGTAGTGGGGACTATTGGCTTGGAAATAAAGAGAGTAATTAGTATATTCTCTAAAGTTCAATGTGTTCACATGGACAATCCTTAGGGGCGTGTTAGGTTGGAGAAGAATTAATAAAAATGAGGAATGAACACGTATTAGACACATGTGTGGTGTGGAGAAGGGGTAAATGAGAGAAATAAATGAAAGTTATGTGAGATGTGTCTTGGTTCATGTGGAAAAGGAATTGAATGATAGATCGCGTTTGGAGTTAAGCGGATGTATTTATAAGTGGAGGAGTGTGTGGGAACCGACCGGCTGGGAGGACGAAGAGAAAGTGGATTGATTTGGTGAACGAATGTTCTTGAAGGAGAGATTAATGTGAGTTTGGTTGAGGCGAGAAAAAAAGGAATGATATAACAGGAGTGAATGGGCGGGGATTGTGAGGGGGTATGGTTGTGGGCCCACCTGGCCAAGGGATAACGCCTTACACTAACGATTTCTACCATTTAGTGAGGGTCCAATCGCTGTCCTGAAGCTTTAGGGGGTGGATTTTCTGACAGCGAGAGTTCTCACTAATTTAATGGTACTGAGGGGCGGTAAGGCTGGGCTTTCAATATTTCGACTTTTGTCATATTCTTATTCTGCTTTTCTTTTCCGATGCTACGTTCACGCGAACCTTCTATATTAGTTGATTATTAAGCGAAAATTATATAGAAAAATAAAGAAAGAAAGAGAAACTAATTTTTATACAGATAAAGGCTAGTGTGATTCCTAATCAACATTTGTTATATTTTGATGTGAAATAAATAATAAAAAATTATTTTTTATTTATCTAATATAAAAATAATACAACACATACACCTTGAATTTATTACAAAAATGAAATAAGTATCATAACCTACTATTTATTAAATACCAGAATAAAAGTATTAAATAGTTATAGTTATATAAAAACTAATAAAATAAAAAAAACTCATTAAAATCCGTAACCATAAGTAAAATCAAATAGGCGTATATAATCATATACAACCTTTCATACTATCACTTTTTATTATGTAATGAGATGAAGAGAAAACCTCGGAAAATGATGTAATTTTGCACTCATCACGCGAAAGGAACGAAGTACCACGCCATATTATTCATTATCAAATTATGTATTCAAATGATGAACAATGAGTATATGAAAACAAAAACTTGTTAAAAATTAAACCAATAAAAAATATGTAATATTGTTAGCTAATGTATAATATTAAATACTAAAAATTCAAATACTATGCTAAAACACAAATCAAACACACCGTCCAATAGTGATAAAAATCCGACCTCTTCTGCTAATCGCCACATTATACAGATAACATCTTCGATAACGAATAGATATTCATTTGAATACATGAGTATAAAAATAAATCTCCTTTAATTCTATCCATGGAGATATTAAATATCTACTCCCACTCCAAATATCAGTGCTCTTAACAGCAGTGCACAGTGTCATACAATATGTAGCTCGAAGGCTTCAGGAAGACCTAGTGCTACCACCAGTAGGATATTGCACAGATTAAAAGTAATTCACGCTTATGCACTTTACCAAAAAAATAATAAAAATTAATACTTATAAAAATAATAACTTCTAGATTAGAGCAATAAAATAAATTGCCATCTAATAAATCAAAGCTATATATTAGAGTGCGATTGTCTCTTTTAATTAATTGATCCCTTTTGATGCGCATAATAGGCATTATTTATTAAGACTGTTGTTAGAAATGACTCAATTAGAAAATATAACATATTAATATGATATACTTCCTCCACTCTCCTTCTATAGTAATGTGAAAAGAAATTAAAAATCACAGGCATGAAACCTATCTCATACAACGCAATGCTCCAAAGAACGAAGATACTGTTTCAGAAATAGATTAGATGAAAGTACGAAGCCAGTTCCTATCGAGAGAGAAATGGATAATTTCAAAAGTCACTAAAAGTCCATCTTACAATTTTCTCACTCACATCTACACAATAGTGCAACTCGTGACAATACTACTGTGCACCTCACATTCCGAGGCTCGATCACTCCTACTATATTGTAGTAACATTAAGAAAGATAATTGCTCATGAATGTCCACATCAACAGCCATCCTACCTACCACCTCCGTTTCCTCCACCTACCAATCATATTAACCCATTCGTTGAGCTTATATAAAGCCAAAAGAGGACGAGACTGCTTCTCTTCTAGTTAGTCTCTCCATTACTTGTATCATAAGAGAATACCACCCAGAGAGCACATAAGGGCTCATCTGAACTGCTTGAGCATATTTGATCATGAGAAAAGTACACGTTACTTTGCTGTTTGTGTCTACCGGAGCCCCTTTCGACAACTCCATACCCTCCTGAATATTGGAAAGTGATCGCGTAAAATATTAAGAATGATAGAGTGCATTTAGGTACTCCTCGTATTAATGAGACACTTTTGTCGAGTGGCCAACAATTGTTTAAATATTTGATGAATGAAGATACATTTGGGAAACACCTATAGCATAATGACTTTTCTGCATAACTCCTCGGCCCCTACTCATTGACCTCCCGCGGTCAGCTCCACTCTGCAAGAATGTCTCTCGACTGAACCCAAAAATACTCATATATTCCAATCTCCGAAATGAAAACGGACTCGGTATGGCGCTCCTTAGGCGCTCAATACGTACGAATCACGTCATTCGAATTCATCCGAAAACCTCAAGATGAATAATGTGACGAAGTACGCCACGTGACCTAGGACCTTGAACGTGACCTAAGGACACCAAAAATAAAAAATAATTGCGAATAGTAAGTGCACATCAACACCCGATGTACCATTTAACTCTTATAAAAAATTAGATAAAATATCGTATCTGCCCATTGGATAGTAAATAAAAATCACAATAAAGGAATATACAAAAAAAATAACACATTTAATCAGAATACATTTTTACAGCTGTAGTTATCAATAAAGTAAGAAAAAGGAGAGGAAAAAAAGTATAAAAATAAAAAAAAAAATATTAAAAATAAAAAAAATAATATATTGAATTTTCTAATATATAATAAAATAAATATTTACTAAATAAAAAATATATAATATAATTAAAATCAAAAATACATTTGGAAACATAAATTTTAAAATATATTAATAAATATGACATAAACATAAAATTTCATATAAATGCTATAATAAATTTATAAATATGTATTAATAAAATAAATAAATAATAAAACAAAAAAAATATAAATAATATAAAGTATCAATATGTATAAAATAAACAGCTAATCATATACGAATGATAAAAATATAAAATCTGATGACAAAAAAACATAATATAAAATTAAATAAATAAATAAAATAAATAAGTTAATCAAAAACATGTAAATAAGAGAATAATATTAAATAAATATGAGTGGAATAGGCCACAATGGTAGGTAGAGCGACGAAGTTGAATTATTGAGACGAAAGGAATAGGAAAAAGGAAATATAAAAAGAATTAAAGGAATAAATCGAATAAAAACATACATAAAAATTAGCGCAAAAAATATATATTTAAAGAGAAATGATAAAGAAAATGAAAGCTTTAATATTCATACAAAAATTAAAAAAGAATAAAATACAAAAACATATAAAAAATTTTAGTAAAAATAATTTATATATGATATAATAATCAATTTAGAAATAATTCTCGCTATCTACTTGAAATACTGAATATAACATAATTATGTGGTAGGTTTAAAAAATTATAATAATACCAAATATCTCTAAAATAATAAGAGAAATGCATTGTGGCGGAATAATTAAGGCGATTATACTATAAAGAAAATTAGAACTGGAGATTTAAATAATACGATTTTTAACGTCAAACTTATAAATAGAGATATTAGCTCTTCAGATATATATATTGCAATACCATATCACAATAGTATAATTATAATAATTAAAATAAATACACGAAAATAAAAATAATCACACAGAAAAGAATATAATATATATCGCAAGTAAACATATATTCTCAGATTTCACTCTTATATACCACGTAATAATACATATCTCTTACGAAAATGATAATGGTGCTTCGATGGCACTTTAGCGTTCACGCTGATATGGATAACTACACGTTGTTTCATTGAAAATTTTCGACAGCTGATAACAATCAATAAATGCTGTCTTAGTTTTGTATCATAAACTGAATTACGATGATAAAATATTACATATTCATTTAGGGAATAAACTCGTTAATTTAAGTGAGGTACCAAAATATTTATATAGCTAATTAACATACATTAATGCAAACTATAAAAAGAAGAACATAATAATGGCTTCGCACTCAATAGAGGACGTAAAGTGCCTAGATGACCACCCGTCTCTACAGGAATCACTGTATGTATTTTATATATAACAGTACACAAACTTCTTTAATAAACTATATCTATTTATATATATACATATAGCCATCCTATATATTATAAAAATATGATATATAGGAATCCACAGCTAAGAGAAGAAGTCTTCCCATTGGTAATTGTTGATTTAAAATATAAAAGATATTTAAGATTTGTATTATAATGAAAAATAGCTTATTAAACATTACTAAATTATAGTTAATATGTAACAGTATAATTATATATATATAATAAATTTATTATATGAATTATGTTTGAGTGGAGAGTTTATACAGTTAGCTAAATAATTATTATATATAACTGAAAAATAATATTATAATATGATTATATATAATTGAAGAAACTAGGATATCACGATAAATATGAAAAGTAGGTAAGTTATTATATAAAATTGAGTAAATAATATATATTTATATTTAATTATATATACTAATAAATAAAGAGTATGCAGTAAAATTAGTATAATTGTAGTTGTATATATAATATATATATATAGTGGTATTTATTTTATTAAAAGTAAATGAAATAGATTATATATTTAATTTTAAAAAAATATACTAGATAAAATATATATATTGTAAATTATAATAAAACAATAAATAATATTATTTATATATATAATTGATAAAAATAGACATTCTTACTCTGTGAAAACCGATATTAAAAAAAAAATATTTGTGAGTAAATTTTTGAAAATAAGTAGGTATCACTATAATATATTAAAAATAATATATAATATACTAATTTCATAATAATTAATTAATTAAACTATTCTTAGAATTTTATTATATACATTTTTTTATTATACAAAAATTAATAATTGATAAATAATAAATTTAAGTACATTGTTAAAATTATTATTAAAAAATTGAATAAATTTAATATATACTACAAATTCTCATGTTTATTTACAATAACTGACTGATACTTACACAAATGATTCATTGCAGATCGAAGTATGAAGAACCCTCATTAGAAGAAGGTTTTACAGATATTATTAAAGTTAATTTTGTACCGATCTTCAAAAATTCTGAAATGGAACGCATTTATAAATTGTTTTTGTTAGAAAAATGAGATTGATTAAAAATAATTTATTTAAGAGATCATATAATAAATTGAGCAAACTGACTAATATGAAATACTTGCACGCTACAGAACTTTTTTTTTTTAAAATACAATAAAATATATAAGGAATGTTTTTATTCTTACTCACTGTATGCAATGCTCTCACAATATGATATAAAAATTAAATATCTTATACATCAAAGCTTTTGTACTAAAATAAATAAATAATTTAAAAATTGTTTTAAGGCCTCAGTAATACTAATACTGTCAAGTTCAGAAGCTAAGCATCTGATATCTCAAAATATTTATTGACCTTCTCATCCTGAAATGGAAATACTATATAGGAAGACAA
>JABUQX010109218.1:0-10000 GCA_015478945.1 Trachelipus rathkii
CACCAACTTCGATGTTATTTGGCTTAAAAATCTTTCGTCCTTCTACTACAATAATCTTGTGCTTCTGCTACTGTTCTCCTAACAGAACAGATTTTCACTCCTTTTTTGAATATCTTACTACTTCTCACGAGACTGTTATATCTTCTCATCCAAATACTGAGGTCCTCTATTTAGGGGATTTCAATGTACAGAACACTGAATGGTTGGGGTCCTCTCATAATGATTTAGGTGGGGAGGAGGCCGAATCATTCAGCATTCTCAACGATCTCGAGAATTAATTAAAAAACCCACACACATTCCGGATCGTCCCAACCAATTCTTTTAAACACTTGACCTATGTTTCACCACTAGTCTTTCTCTCTTTAAATACACCACTTTCGCTCCTATCGGTAAATCTGACCACAACCTTATATCTCTCAATTTTAATACTTTCTCTCAAACAGCTCCATCCTGCCCTATGTGTTTTTTCTGGTACTTTGATCAGGCCGATTGGGGGGGCCTTGCGTCGCTTCTACGCAAGCTATAATTGGAATTACTGCTTTGATTCTGGTGACGCTTCGGCTTCTGCCGATAAGGTGGGAGCTGTAATCGTTGATGTGATGAGCAGGTTCATTCCTTCTTTGACTAAATTTTTCTCTCCTCATAATCCATGGTTCAATCGTGCTTGTTCTCTGGCCATTCAGACTAGATACAGTGCGTATCGGGAGTGGAAAAATTCTCGTTCTTCTATCACTCTTGCTAATTTTTCATTCAACTAGAAATCGTTGCAGGGATACTCTTCGTCGAGCAAAGCGGGCTTTCATCAAATGAAAGTGCGCTAACTCCCTTGGTTCTCCTATTGATAAATCTTTCTGGCCTCTTGCCCAATACATCTTTAACAACAACTGTAAATCTGTCTTTCCTCCTCTTATTCGATCTGATGGTTCTGTTGATATTTCTCCAACTGAAAAGGCCAATCTCTTCGGCCTTCTATTTTCCTCTAACTCAACCCTGGACGATTCTGGCATTCCTCTTTCTCCTCCTCCTTCTCTCAGATGTCCTATGCCTTTGCATGTGATTACATTTGATCGGGTGCATGGGCTCCTGAAATCTATGAACGTTAGGAAGGCGGATGGCCCGGACGTCATTCCTCCCCGAGTTTTGATGGAGTATGCTTCCGTGCTGACCCCGCCCCTCGTTCAACTATATTCTATATGTCTCAATACTAATACTTTCCCTCAGTGTTGGAAGCACACACATGTCCAACCTATTCCGAAAAAAGGAAGCCGCTCTGATCCTTCTAACTATCGCCCTATAGCTCTCACTTGTATTCTATCTAAGATCTTTAAAACCCTTCTCAACTCTCATTTCTTAGATCATGTGGAATCTCATTCACTTATTTCCGATCGCCAGTACGGCTTTTGGCGCTCGAGGTCTACTGGCGATATACTTCCCTATCTAACTGATTTATGGTTTTCCGCCCTTAGGAACTACGAGGAGACTTGCGTGGTGGCGCTTGACATATCCAAGGCATTTGACCGAGTATGGCACGCATCACTGCTCTTCAAGCTCCCCTCCTTTGGGTCTCCTCCTTCCCTTTACTTACTTATGTCTAGTTTTCTATCAAATCGCTCAATATCGACTGTTGTTGATGGTTCGCGCTCTTCTTTTTCTATCAATAGTGGTGTTCCTCAGGGTTCTGTCTTATCTCCTACTTTATTCCTACTTTTCATTAATGATCTTCTCACCTGCACATCTAACTCTATCCACTCGTGTGCCGATGACTCGACCCTTCATTCTTCAACTCATTTCAATTCTGCTCCCTCTTTTACTTCTAGAATTGCCTCTCTTCTTAATCTTTCCGATTCTATTCTCGCTGATCTGGATAGAATTTCCGGGTTTGGTCGTCTCAACCTTGTGAAATTTAATTCTTTAAAAACCCAACTTCTACAAATCTCCCTCTCTAAAGACACCTTCTAACTTTCCTATCTCTTTCGACGGTTCTCTCGTCTCTTCTGTTGACAATATAAACATCCTTGGCCTTAACATAAACAAAAAAATGTCTTGAAAACCTCACATCACAATGGTTACTAGTGCGACCTCAAAGAAACTGGGAGTTCTGTTTAGACTGCGAGACTTTTTTTCCTCTTCTCAGTTACTCCAGCTATACAAGGGCCTCATCCGCCCTTGTATGGAGTACTGCTCTCATATCTGGGGGGGCTCTGGTTTCACGGCTTTTGGATAGGGTCGAGTCAAAGGCCAAAGGCTTATAAACTGTTCTGCACTTTCCAGTTCACTTTACCCTCTATATTTACGGCACGATGTTGGTGCTTTATCTCTTTTCTATAGGTACCGCAGCGGCAGGTGCTCGAGGGAACTTATCACTCGCGTACCACCACCTTTACGACACCCTCGTAGCACAAGGGGTGCTGTGTCAGCGCATGAGTTTTGTGTTGACATTGGTAACTCCAGGCTAGTTCGATGCGGTTCTTCCTTCTTTCCTGCCACCTCTGTTCTGTGGAATTTTCTTCATCTTCTGTGTTTCCTGCTGAATTTAATCTCTCTTTCACTTTAAAGCCTGCGTCTCCGTGCTCATCTGCGTAATTTGTTAGTTGTTGAATATCTGAGGCGTGCAACACCCCCACCTTGAATAGGGCTCTGCCGTGAGCGGTGGTGAGAACTGTAATATATATATATATATATATTATATATATATATATATATATATATATATATATATATATATATATATATATATATATATATATATATATATATATATATATATATAACAAAAAAATAAGTGGGTGGGCCAAGAACTGAAAAGTGGTCTTTCCACTTTCGTATAGAAATTTTTTAATATTTTGTTTCAGTAAATTGTAAGTGAGTGGCAAAAGTAGTTCTCTTTCTTAATCATTTGCAGAATATTTCTTTTGAAAAGTAAAATTTAAACAAGTAAATATTTCCTTTAAAATGTCTCCTGATATATATATATATATATATATATATATATATATATATATATATATATATATATATATATATATATATATATATATATATATATATATATATATATATTTAGTGATGCACCGGAGAGTAATTTTGGCCGGAGGCCGGAGAGCCGGAGGCCGGAGAATGAAAATTCTAATTCCGGCCGGAGGCCGGAGTCTCCGGCCGGAGAATGAAATTTCCATTTATACTTACCTTTTATATATATATATATATATATATATATATATATATATATATATATATATATATATATATATATATATATATATATATATATATATATATATATATATATATATGAAGGATTGACCCTAAGCATGCAATTATCATGCACCTTCCTCGTCCGGATCCTAAGTAGTAACTACTTAGAGAAGTTACACTCCTTGAAGAGGGCTAAACCCGTGAGGTGTGAACTACTTGTGCGCTACTGGGAATACATTACTATCAAGAAACCCAAAGAAAGGTTCAAAATATTATAGCACAAAACCTTTACTGGATCATCTTGAAGAGAAACATAAAACCATATCTGAATCTTCAAGAGGAAAAGTGGCCGAAAAAAGAAAACATGATATCACAGACACAGCAGATGATGATCCATGTCCATCCATATCATCAACTACCTCTATTAAAAAGATTTCTTCAGCCTACACTGTTTGAAATAACTGATAAAACAAAGATTTGGGAAATTAATGATAGAAGAGCACAGAAATTCGTTTCAAAATTGGGGAATTGATTGATGTGGACAATCTGCCATTTTCTTTTGTTGAAGACATTGGATTTAAGAAATTAATAAATCACGTATGTCCACAATATAATATTCCATCAAGGAGGTACTTTTCAGAAGAGATTATCCAAGCAATATATAAAAGGGTAAAGAACAAAATAACACTTCAGCTGCAAGAAATTCAAGCAATATCATTAACATCAGATATTTGGACTTGCTCATATAACAATAAAAGCTTTATAAGTATGTCAGGGCATTGGATTGATAAAGATTTTCAAAGGAAGAGTGGAACATTACAAATCAGTAGTTTTAGTGTTTCTCATTCAGCAGAAAATATGTCTAAAAAGTGAGGAAACACTTAAGAGCTGGGATTTAAAAAAAGAAAATATTCATGTTGTCCTAAGATAACGCACCAAACATTACAAAAGGTATGAGAGCGACAGGTGTTATAAATGAGGCATGTTTTATTCATTCCTTACAGCTAGTAATACATGATGATATATTTTCTCAAAATCAATTAAATATTTATTTAATTACATTATGTAGGAAAATTGTAGGTCATTTAGTAGATCACCAATTGCTACAACTAAATTAACGGAAATTCAAAATTCTAATTTGCCAATACACAAGCTTATCCAAGATGTGGAAACAAGATGGAATTCATCATATTATATGCTGCAAAGGATCATAGAGCAAAAAATTGCAATTATTATATATTCTTCAAATTCGAAAAACAATCTAGATATCTTAAATGCAAATCACTGGAAGCTAATGGAGAATATAATTAGATTGCTGCAACCATTTGAAGAATTAACTTAAAGAGCGAGTGATGATGTTATCTTTTGTTATACATGTAGTTAATTCATTGCAAAATATTTAGTAAAAACTTG
Organism: Trachelipus rathkii; assembly: GCA_015478945.1. Taxonomy (NCBI): domain Eukaryota; kingdom Metazoa; phylum Arthropoda; class Malacostraca; order Isopoda; family Trachelipodidae; genus Trachelipus; species Trachelipus rathkii. The sequence goes on from JABUQX010109218.1 coordinate 4,609, forward strand.
GAGCGGTGTAAAAACTATGAAAGATGAACTTTTAAATTCTGTTACTGAACGTTTTGGTACCATTAAAGAGAAGAAACTTTATGTACTTGCAACATTTCTAAATCCACAATACAAATTAGCTCCCTTTGATATTATTGATCAGAATAAAACAAAATTTATGCTCAAAGAAGTAAAACTTTTATAAAAGCTAAAAAAAATTACGTTAAGTTCAGATTCTGATGAATAAAATGATGAAAATGAAGAATCTCAAAATGAAACAGCAGATATTGAGAAGGAAACACATTCAATTTTCTGGAAGTGCTTTGATGACATGCTACAAGAAAAATCGTTAGAAGAAAATGAAGAATATTCAGATACAATAAAACCAAGTGGAACTGATCAAAGGAGAAAAAAGTTAAAATGCAAACGTAGAAGCAGCAGTGAGAGAAAACAACATGAATTAGAAAATACTATTCAAACTATTGTGGATAAATATTTTGCAGAACCACTTATGGAACGAAAATCGGATGCTGATCCACTGTTATGGTGGAAAGAAAGAAAAGCTATTTATCCTGATTGCATCTTACCTGAATTAGCTAGGAAATATCTCTCTGCTCCACCTTCAAGTGTATTTAGCGTGAGAATGTTTAGCCAAGCAGGAAATATTTCTACAAGTAAAAGGAATCGCCTTTCTCCAACACTAGCTGATCAGCTCCTGTTTCTTCATCATAATTTAAGAGCATTTGATTTTAAATATTAGAGAATGGTTACCTAAATAGCAATGCATAAGCTAGTTAACTTTCCTTTCACTGACTTTGCGCTTAACAATATAATTTAATTTTCTCAAAAAATTCTATTGTGATACTCTATAGAGTATCAATAACAGCTGGTACATGCACTATATATATATATATATATATATATATATATATATATATATATATATATATATATATATATATATATATATATATATATATATATATATATATATATATATATATATATATATATATATATATATATATATATATATATATATATATATATATATATATATATAGTTTCAAATGTTAGTTTGTTAAAACTTAAAAGCTCTTTAATAATTTAAAGATTAAGGATATATATCATAATTTTTTAGTCTTTTGGTCAGATATGATGGCATGTAGTTTAAAAGTTCTTTTACCAATTCATTTACCTATTTCTGTATTGTATTTTTAAAGCTAGATTTATCAAAAGTGTATTTTTTGTTAAGGGTTGTCATTTTGGATATCAAACCCTTTTAAGTTGTTTATCAAAATAATTAGTCAATTTAGTAAATGGTGTCATATAGGTCTATTGATATTATTATATATTATTATAGTTATAATATTAGTTATTAGTTTGACTTAATATTATCACTACAACAACAAAAAAATACTAAAATAATTTTTTTTACACTTTTTGTATGAATCAGTTCTTCTAAATAAATTTATTTAATTAAATGTATCATTATTACTTTCAATGAAGTATAACTATTTTTATTTTCAAAAATTGCATTTTAAATATATAGGTCTCCGGCCGGAGAAAGCCAGAGACTAGTGGTCTCCGGCAGCCGGAGATCTTTAAAAACGGCGGAACTCCGGCCAAGCCAGAGCCGGAGCCAGATATACTGTGAAATCCTAAATATATATATATATATATATATATATATATATATATATATATATATATATATATATATATATATATATATATTTATATATTTATATTTATATTTATATATATATATATATATATATATATATATAAATATATATATATATATATATATATATATATATATATATATATATATATATATATATATATATATATATATATATATATATATATATATAATATATATATATATATAATATATATATATATATATATATATATATATAAATATTTATATTTAATACTATATATATATATATATATATATATATATATATATATATATAATAACTATATATATATATATGTATATATATAATAATAATATATATAATATAATAATATATATATATATATATGTAATATATATATATATAAAATATGCTCAAATAATAATGTAATAAAAATATCATACATCTATATATGTAATATATATATAGAATAACATATATATATAAATATATGTAATAATATAATATATATATATAATATATATATATATATATATATGTATAATATATATGTAATAATAATAATATGTATATATAATAATAATATAATAATATAATAATATATTAATAATATATATATGTAATAATAATAATATATATATGTAATAATAATAATATATATATAATAATAATAATAATAATAATAATAATATAATAATATAATAATATAATATATATATATATAATATATTAATATAATAATAATATAATAATAATAATAATAATATGTAATATGTATATATATAATATGTATAATAATATATGTATATATATATATATATATATATATATATATATATATATATATATATATATATATATATATATATATATATATATATATATATATATATATATATATATATATATATATATATATATATAATAATAATTATATACTCTATATATATAGATATATATATATATATATATATATATATATATATAGTAATATAATATATATATATATATATATATGTAATAATATATATAATAATAACTAATAACAATATATATATATATATATATATATATAGTATATATATATATATATATATAATATATATATATATATATATATATATATATATAATAATAATAACCAATAATAATATATATATATAAAGAATACAGTCTAGGTGTTTACAGTATGAATAGACGACGTACAGAAGAGAAATTACAGACTTTATTCCTGATGAATGGCGTATCGATTTACGATTAAAGGAAAATATTTTAACTCTCTCTAATTTTATGATTTCGAACGTAAGTAAATTTTTTTTAAAAATAATTTCACGATGTATTTATTGTTGTAGTTTAAAGCTGGGATGCGAGCCAGTGCCGCGGAGCTGTAAGGTTTTGACTGAAGCAAGAGTTGGAGGAAAATAAATATCTTCGTGTATAAGGAGCAAAAATAGAAAAACAATTCACAACGTAAAATATGGATTTTAGACCAAGAAGGAGTCGGAATAATTGAAATTTTTAGGAGATACAACAGGGGTTTAAACCTTTTAAAAACAAGTTTTATATGTTCCGTACCCCTGGTTAAAGGTAGTTGTTTGGAAAAGTGGAACCTGAGGAAATGTCGATTTTTTTCCGATAATAATCGTTCGTTTCCTTTTTTTAATATCTTTTCTCCCCATTTATAACGCCTGCCAGATATTTTTCATACGTAAATATATTCGGGTATTCAAGCATTTATTTTTATTTTATAATTTTTATTACGATAATTTAAGTTTTGGATATGATAAATATTAAGTATACTTTACCAAACATTTCATAACCTTACTGATTTTTGATTTTTTAAAAAGATTAATATATCGTATTTATAGCAATTTCGTAGCCACGAAGCCATGCTATTTTTCAAATGTACGGTTTCGAAAAAATATTATATTTTTTTAAATTTACAAGTTTCGTTTATAAACTTTTATAATAGATTATATTAAGTTTTCTGTTCATGCCCATTATCTATGACTAATGTATCCGAAGTCAATTTTTTCATAATTTACGTTATCGAACAAAATGTACAACAGCGCGCATAGCGAAAAAAGTTTGAACTTTTCTTTTATATATTTATATAAGTTTATTACAGCATGTTTAGTTGTGAATTATATATATATATATATATATATATATATATATATATATATATATATATATATATATATATATATATATATATATATATATATATATATATATATATATATATATATATATATTTTATTTATATATTTATATATATATATATATATATAATTTATTTATTTATTTATTTTTTTATTCTCATATATAAATATATTTATTTATTTATTCATTTTTACCTATTTATTTTTACCTATTTAGTTTTACCTATTTAGTTTTAATTATTTATTTTAAACTTATTTATTTTTATTTTTTTATTTTTTTATTTCTTTATACTTATTTTTTTATTTATTTTTAATTTTATTTATTTATTCATATTTATATTTTTTTTATATACAGGAAATAGAAATAACTGCTTTAGAGTCTTACACATCGGAGAATAAACTTTACAAATACGGAAAAGTCAAGATGGATTTTGAAGGTTTAAAAATTTATGTTTTGAGTTCAGTTATTCCTTTGGAGCCGAATGCGAAGATGTTTGACGTAAGTTCATTTAAATGCATCATTATGACATAATTTTTTTCCCCCACAAATTGGAAGTGCTACTATCATTGAAAAATAAAATATTTTTGAAAATATAAAATTTAAAATAAAATACTTTTAAATTTCCAACGTCATCTAACCCACAAATCAATAACTTACATTTTATGCTAGGATTGACGTTAGAAGAAGAATATATTGTATCGTTCTATTGTTTATTTATTATGTTCTATTTTTAACATATATATATATATATATATATATATATATATATATATATATATATATATATATATATATATATATATATATATATATTTTATATATATATATATATATATATATATATATATATATATATATATATATATATATATATATATATATATATATATATATATATATATATATATATATATATATATATATATATATATATTTATATATATATATATATATATATATATATATATATATATATATATATAGGCACTTTCCCTTTAAAAGGATGTTACATAAAAATACAGATTTCGAAATATCGCTGAACACTAATCGTCTAGCCATGCACTGTGACGTGTTAACTTAAACTCCAATAGAAGAAGAGAAAAAGTTGCCACATGTTGCTTTTTATATCATGTTAATTTTTATATGTTAATTTTTTTTTAATTTTTTTATTTTTTTAAGGGGCTCGAGCCGACGGTGGGACAGAGGGGGGACGAAGTCCCCCCCGTCGTCCCCCGCTGAGGCCGAGAGACCCTGACTCTTTGACATCTTGGCGATTTAATCTTGGGTATTCCTTTAGTTTAAAAAAAAGAAAAAACTGTTATTGGCAACCTTGTCGCTCTATTGCCTTGAAATAATCGAAAAAAATCGATTACATCGCTCGTTCGATATATATATCGGTTAACATCCTTTTAAAAGAAAAATTTATATATATATATATATATATATATATATATATATATATATATATATATATATATATATATATATATATATATATATATATATATATATATATATATATATTTCATAATTAACCTTTAACGAGGATATAATTATCGAAAAGTTCCCAATAC
>JABUQX010109218.1:15000-30000 GCA_015478945.1 Trachelipus rathkii
TCAAATGTGTCATCTTTAGGAATCTTTTTATATTTGACCTATAAAATTAAAGAAATATTTTAAAACCACCTATATTCTAATATATATATATATATATATATATATATATATATAAAAAAAATAAATATATATATATAAAAAAGATATTTTTATATATATATATATATATATATATATATATATATATATATATATATGTATATTATATATATATATATATATATGCCCGAAATTTTTGACATATATTAATGTAAATCAGAGTTGTTACCTGTTAAATCTAAAAAATTTGCTAAATGCACATTTTGCCTTAAATTTGTTCTAAAATTCATTGATAATGTTCGGAAAAGCAAATACACTGCAGTTATTATTTTAAATTTCAAATATTTACTAAATATTTATATTTTAAATTCATTCCAGTAGCACTTCCTACATCTATACCTTTCAAAACATTCCAGAAACAAGATGTCTGCCATTTATCTGTGTAGGTGCTTGGGTATTTCAAATAGGTACGATCGATACACAAATATCGAATATTGTTTTAAAAGATAAAAAAATATTTTTTGTCAGACAAAAGATTCTTTTTTTTATATATATATATATATATATATATATATATATATATATATATATATATATATATATATATATATATATATATATATATATATATATATATATATATATATATATAGGACATTTATAAGTGGTTGACTCCGTTAATATTAGGTTAGGTTAATTTAGGTTAAGTTTGGTTAGGTTAGGTTAAGTTAGGTTAGGTTAGGTTAGGTTAGGTTAAGTTAGGTTAGTTTACAATTTAATGTATTTACCCTAAAATTATTAAAATAACGATACATTAATTATTGATTTTCGCTCCTGGAGTCAACCACTTATAAATAGCCATATATATATATATATATATATATATATATATATATATATATATTTTTACATATACATATTTACACCTTATATATATATATATATATATATATATATATATATATATATATATATATATATATATATATATATATATTTCTTTATTTATTTTCAACTTTTATTCCCGCTGCGACTTAGTCAAAGCTAACTTTGGGGCCCAGCACCCCCTCAGGCTGGTGCTGGTTTTAAACCTCGGCTCCGACGAGGTGACACCATCAGAAGTAGGAATACCAAGTTTAGTTGGGATACGATATCTCTAAGTCCCCTAATTTGAGGGGGATGTTGACTGTGACTTCACGATCATCTCGACCAATCAGAATATAACTAGACGGTAATAAAGATATATTAAAACCACCGATTATAAATTAATTTATAAATGTTTTCAATGTATTAGGCCACTCTGGGGTAAAAGACCACGATAAATCGATTATAATCATCAGAAATGATTTACCGACCATTTGAAACCTTCAAGGAACTCAGAAATCTCCCCTTTAGGGCTTAAAGGAGCCAAACCCCCGAGTTCAGAATAAAAACATCTGAAAGCGATTTTCCAGACCTCAGAAAAAGTCTCCCCTACCTTGGATACCCCAATCTTGACGTATCAAGTTTGAATAACAGGATCTTGCAAAATGTAAATGTTGCATTTGCCACTTCTGGTTGCAATATTTTTGCTGACAAAGTCGCCCTCCTTAATATATATATATATATATATATACATATATATATATATATATATATATATATATATATATATATATATATATATATATATTTTTATATATTTATTTTTTTATATATTTACAGAAATATATATATATATATATATATATATATATAGGGACATACGTATACTTTCTTACCTATCGAATCGAGTACATTTGAAATATCGAAATATTTGAAATATCGATACATTTCAAATTTTGAAAAGAAGCTAGGAAAATGATAAAGTGGCAAACTTGTATCATTCTAAAAACCAGTGTAAAACTTTTATATATATATATATATATATATATATATATATATATATATATATATATATATATATATATATATATATATATATATATATATATATATATATATATATATATATATATATATATATATATATATATATATATATATATGGGCGCTAAGACGTTTACGCAGCATCGATTTGGCACAGATTTGTGCAAAAATTTGTATATGCAGCAGTGGCAAAAGGGGTATTTACCCTTTTAGGGGGTTCGAGCCGATGGGGACGAAGGGGGACGTTTCCCGGGAGGGGTGGAGGAACACCCGCGACACCCAAAGACCAAAGAGCGGGGGTTCGGAGACCATCCCCGGAGGGGGATTAGTCCCCCCCGTCCACCCAGAGGCCGAGAGACCCTGATTCCTGACATCGGGGTGGTCTACCCGTGGGTATTTGTTAGTTTTGAACACCCGAAAATTTTTATAAACCTCTTTTCTTAATGTCACATTCAATATTGCATGCGTTACATTTCTTATTCATCACAATTAATTGTAAATATTGCAAAAAACTTAAAAGGGACCAGTCACTTGAACAAATTTCGTATGTGTATTTTGACGTTTAATTTCTTCGTTGCTAAATACTAATAATTTACGAGTTAAAAATATAAATTTATAGTTTAATTTTTTTTTTTGTAAAACAAGTGAAGCTACTTATGATTTTTTTTTTCATTTCGACCCTAAAACGTCTATTTATGTATCATAGAGGCTACCTGTGAAAATTTTTTTTTGATCCGAGCTCCCGTTCCGTGTGGGCGTTAAGTAACTTTTACCATATATATATATATATATATATATATATATATATATATATATATATATATATATGTAAATGACATATATATATATATATATATATATATATATATATATATATATATATATATATATATATATATATATATATATATATATATATATATATATATATATATATATATATATATATATATCGCAAAACATAAGTGGGCAGTAAGTAAGAAATGAGAAGGGGTCCTTCCACTTTCGTATAGAAATTTTTGAATATTTTGTTTCAGTAAATTATAAAGCTGAGCGGCAGAAGTAGTTCGCTCTCCATAATTATTTGCTTATATTTCTTTTGAAAAGTAAAATTTAAAGAAGTAAGTATTTCTTTTAAGATGTGTCATAAAGAGAGTTAATAATTTAGAAAGAGCTAGTCACGAACATCTTAAATATATATATATATATATATATATATATATATATATATATATATATATATATATATATATAAATATATAAATAGTTATATATATATATATATATATATATATATATATATAGAAAGAGCTAGATATATATATATATATATATATATATATATATATATATATATATAATACCATACAGTCAAGGCGTTTACAATATGAATAGACAACGATACAGAAGAGAGACAATTGCACACTTTATTCCTGAAGAATTTCGTATCGATTTTCGGTTATGGGAAAATATTTTCACTCTCTTTAAGTTTATGATTTCGAACGTAAGTAATTTTTTATTTTTTTATTTTTTTTTATAAATTCATGATTTAGTGTTTTAGTTTAAAGGAAGAATGCGAGCCAGTCCCGCTGAGCTGTAAGGATTTGACTGAAGCAAGAGTTGGAGGAAAATAAATTTCTTGGTTTATCAAGACCTAAAATAAATTTTTTCACAAAGCAAAAAATTAATTTTAGACGAAGAAGAAGATGGAGATTTGAAATTTTTAAAAGATATAGCCTGAGTTTAAACCGGCAAAAAAGTTTTATAAGCTTCATTGCCCAGGTTAAATACAAAGTTGTTGGATTATCTTTTCACTGAATGCCGCAAGTGTGGATGGGTCATTTTTGGCCAATATTCAGTATTTGACTTAGTTTGTTTGGCAAATTTGTAGAAACTGTACTGTGACTAGTGAGGATATAGTCAACCACCTCACAAGGTTAGCATAAAAACCATAACCTCTTAAGTTTCCTGATCACAAACTGGTATAATAATGAAAATTAATTTAGGTTAAGTTTGGTTAGGTTAAGTTAGGTACCTCGGTAGTCACAGTACAGTTTCTACAAATTTGCCGTTTGGTTTATTATGAAGTTACACACTCGCAGATTTCGTCAACTCTTTCGTCATTTTTGGCAAATGTTTGTTTATGGGCACAATATGCCATTAACTCAAAATTTTTCCTTTTTTGTCGGTAAATTTTGCACATCAAAGTAGCGAATTATTAGAATTTACTGAAATCTAATCATTCCCTCTCCAGTTGTCGGTAAAAGATTTAAATTTTAGTATTCTTCCTATAGGTAACTTTACGTAATATATATATATATATATATATATATATATATATATATATATATATATATATATATATATATATATATATATATATATATATATATATATATATATATATATATATATTTATATAGGAACTTATCCTTTAAAGGTAGTTAGCCGATATATATCGAACGAACGAAGTAATCGATTTTTTTCGATTATTTCAAGGCAATAATGCGTTAAGGTTGCCAATAAGTTTTTTTTTTTTAACAGAGGAATACCCACGATTAAATCGCAAAAAGATAGAAAGAGTCAGGGTCTCTCGGCTGGGGACGACGGAGGGGACTTCGTCCCCCCCTCTGTCCCTCCGTCGGCTCGAGCCCCTTAAAAAAGAATAAAAACGAAAATTATAAAAAAATTAACATATAAAAATTAACATGATAAAAAAAAAGCAACTTGTGAAAACTCTCGGGATGTTTCTATTGGAGTTTTAGCTAACACGTCACACTGCAGGGATGCACAAGCAGAGTTGTGCGATCTTCGATATCACGATACTTTATGTAACTTTAAAGGGATAGTGCCTATATTTATATTTATATATATATATATATATATATATATATATATATATATATATATATATATATATATATATATATATATATATATATATAGGTCAGCCTCCCAAGCATCATGCATGTAACTTAGAAACTATAACAGCTACAGGAAAATAAATAACATTTTATTAATCAGGAGACATTTATCATGAATTAAAAAAAAATAACGCTTTTGAAAAATTTAAAATACTTAAAATGTTGAAAAACGTGATATTACCGTTTTCTGATAAAACGAAGAAGCTCGCGTACTCCAGTGAGCAGGCAAAGGTGCCAAATATTTAAATTTTTTCTTGTTTAACTAAAGAATATCCCACGGGTAAACAGAACGATGGCAAGAGTCAGGGTTTCTCGGCCTACTTGGGCGGGGGACGACAGAGGGACTTCGTCCCCCTTGTCCCCCGTCGGCCTCGAACCCCCTAAAAGGATATAAAAGAAAAAATAGCATTTTCTCAAAGCGTAAATTAAAATACTATTTGGCAACTCTTGCTCTCTCGCTACTGCAGAAAATTCCATTACTGCAATTTTACGCTTGCCAAATCTAAAGATTATACTAATTATTTAAGGTGTTATTAATAAATATTAAAATAAAATAATTTTTAAGTTTCATCTTTGAAATTGCTTGCTAAAATCAAAAATGTTATTTTTTTCCTGTAGCTGTTATAATTTTTTGGGTACATGCATGATGCTTCCAGGTAGATAAAACTCCAACTGCTATATATATATATATATATATATATATATATATATATATATATATATATATATATATATATATATATATATATATATATATATATATATATATATATATATATATATATATATATATATATATATATATATACTCTCTCTCCTCTCTCTCTATATATATCTACATATATATATATATATATATATATATATATATATATATATATATATATATATATATATATATATAATATGAAAAAGGTTTCAATAATACTATATATGTTTATTTATTCATTTAGTTATTTATTTATTCATTAGGAAAAGGACATAAAAGCTTTAGAGTCTTACACATCAGAGAGTACACTTTACAAATACGGGAAAGTCAAAATGGATTTTGAAGGTTTAAAAATTTATGTTTTGAGTTCAGTTATTCCTTTGGAACCGAATGCGAAGATGTTTGACGTAAGTTCATTTAAATAAATATTATAGCAAGTTTGTTTTTTTTTTTTTTTTTTTTTACTTAAATTGGAAGTGCTTTTATCATTGAATAATACCCTTAAATTTCTCATACTAATTTAATTTAATTTAATTAATTTAAGAAATTTTAAATTTTATTTTAAAACCCAATATGTTTATAGTTTAAAATTTAGATTTTAGGTTTCATAAATAGATTATTTAATTATAACTGAATGGTAAATATATCAACAAGTCTTCTAACCAACAAATCAGTAACTTACATTTTCTCTTAATTAAGGTTAGAAGAAGACTACTATATTGTATCATTATATTGTTAACGTATGGTTACATTTACAAAATAATATTTAACGAGGATAATTATGCAAAAGCTTAATATCAAATTACAATTTTAAAAATAATTAACCGTTTTCTTCTCATCTCTTTTAACATTTTCCTTTTAATTGTTTAGAAGCTTTTTATTTTAATTTATTTTTTAACAGTTCTTCTTTTAAACCCTTTCTCTTTGAATTTCTTTAAACCTTTTAATTTAATTAAACTTTTCAGTGCATTTTATTCTTGTTCTTTTAATTTTAACCTTTTTCAATTATTTTCTTTAAGCATTTTAATTTATTTTAAAACCTTTTTCTTTTAATTGCTATAAACCTTTTTTTAATTAAACTTTTAATTTCTTTTAACCCTTTTATCCTTTTAATCATTTTATTTATTTTTAAAAATTCTTTAAACCTTTTAATTTCTTTTAAACATTTTAATTTTAATTTTTTAGCATTTTAATCTTAAATCTTTAATTTCTTTTAACTATTCATTTATTTTAAACCTTTTTTCTTTAAACTTTTTACTTTAAATATTTTACTTTAATTTCTCTTTAAACCGTTTACTTTAATTTTTTTTAAATTATTTTCTTATAATTTCCTTTAAACGTTACTTTTAATTTTTTTAAATCTTCTTTCTTTTAATTTCTTTACACATCTTAATTTCTTTTAAACCATTTATTTTTAATTTTTTTAAACTTTTTACTGTTAATAATTTTTTTAAACTTTTAAATTATTTTAAACATTTTTCTTTTAAACTTTTTACTTTTAAAATTCTTTTAAACTTTTTCTCTTTCTTTTAAACGATTTATTTTTTAAACCTTTTTGTTTGTTTCTATTAACCTTCCAATTTCATTCAAACCTTTACATTAATTTCTTAAACCTTTTAATTTTAATTTTCTTTTAATTAATTTTAAACCTTTTACTTTAAATTTCTTTTAACTTATTTTCTATTTTCTTTTAAACATTTTACTTTCCTAAACTTTTTTTTTTAATTTCTTTAAGCCTTTTAATTCCTTTTTTTATTTCTAAACTTTTTTAAATTTCTAAATTTCTTTAAACCTTTAACCTTTAATTTTTTTAATCCTTTTTCTTTTAATTTCCTTTAAAGATTGATTTAATCTTGATAAAAATGTTTGAGAAAGATCTGGAAACTCGTCTTCTCTTTGAAATCGAAAACCTAGAAGAAAAACTCGCATTTGAAATATATACTAAAGAGGAATACCCCAAGTCACATATAGAGAAAATATTAAAAGGTGAATTAAAATTGAAAGGAAAATACTGTTCCGAAATCTTCGTTTATGTTCATGATGATTTTTCGAATGATGGTCCAGATTTGGCTATGTTCGATGATAAGGAATGTGACAAGCTTTTCATAGTACCTTTTACTTCATATTTTGGTGATTGTATAATAGGTTTTTACGACTATAGAATAAACTTTCTAAAGCAACTTATTTGTTCCGAATGCCGTTATAAAGTTAAAGATGTGTATTTCCAAATTAACGCTTTAAAAAGACAATATCCAGTAAGAAGAGATCATCATTACAATTACAATCATTTAGAATAGGACTATAACAGAGCGCGAAATTGACTACTTTTGACTACGTTTATAATACTTAAAGAATTCTTCAAAGGTATCATTGTTTGTTAAAATTTGCAAGAGATTTAAAAAATATTCACATTCTGGACGTCATTGTTATTAGCACTGACCAATAGGCCAAGTCTTAACCAAGAAAGCATAAAGATCCAACTACATTTCTAAATCGGGTAATTTTCTTTTGTAAATTGTCATATCAAAGATGCAACAAAATCTAGAATTTTTAATAAATGTCTGTATGTTACCTAAATGTTGCTGATAATGATAACCGGTGTTAACTATTATAAATACAAGGAAATACTTAATAGTGAGATAGTAATGGGTCGCCTATTCATTTTTTTTACATTAAAATTTTAGCATTTTAAGATTATAAAAATTTTAAGCGAATATTATACTTAACTGGAGTTTTAAAATGATTTCTTTCAGTAATGTATAAACAATAAATTGTAAAATGACTTTTAAAATGTATTGCAATAAATAGAAGTAATTTTAATTTTATCTTTAATAACCCTAAAATAAATTATTTTGTTCGACTTCGAAATTGTAAGCCTTACAAGGTGAGTAAATAGTTATTGATATTCTCAGCATACTGAATATAGAAAGTTATTTAATTACATTACGTATAATGATTACGTTATTACATTACGTTATAATGATTCGAAATGATTTTCCCCAAGACTCGGAATGTTATTAATAACCAGAGTTCATTATTATTTGATTATTATCTGATCTCTGAAACTTTCCATGAGAAATAAAAATAAATAAATATTTAAAGCATTTTTAACAATTTTGCTTTGTAAGTAAAAAAAAATGCCTTTCGTACATTATTTTGGGAATGTAATTACTAAGTACACGCGTATTAACCATTCATAATATCAATTTAGCCGACAATTATGATAATGCTGAAAGAATATAATAAATTTTAGGAACATTTATTAACTGACACAATATGTTTGTTTCCTTTCAAAAACATCACAATTAGGGTACATAATAATAATATTGAATTAATTTATGATTTTTTGTGAGGTGAATCTGCAAGTAAAGTTTGGAAGAATGTGAATTAGAGGGGTTCGTTGGACTTTTGGAAATGTAGAGGATTCTAGAGAAATGTTTTGTCCTCGTGAGAGTGTCTAGTTCAAGATGCGGGCTGACGTCTAGGGCAGATTCGCTGCTGATTGTGAAAGGACGATAATTAATGGATGGTGATGCCCACATTTGGGGATACAGAGTACTCACTAATATTCGAATTTAAATATATTTTGATTAGTATTTGGATGAAAATAGCCGGGACACTGCATGCACCCCTCAGAATGTAGTCACATGATTATTTAATCAAGTTAGATGAGACAGAGCTCACGGCATCCCTTTCTATCAGAGTTAGGTTCCTGACTGTGCTACAATTTCACAACTTTTCTCTTTGTCTCGTAGATGAATTAATGCGAGACTCATGATACTGGCGAGTGCGCTTAGGTTCTGTTGAGGGTATGTATGTTGATGTAACGCTTGTGACAATGTACATGAGAGTAACTCCATAATATTTTAATTCATTGACCCTGATTGTGCCTTAAGAACTCTGCGATACGTAATAGAACTGCAGATGGTTACAAGAGATTGCAAATCGATTCTATAGTAATAATAATAAAATTAGATGAGGAACAGCAAAATATTCTTTCCTTTAGACTCTAAGGTGATAGATACATATTAATAATAAAATATAAGAGGTAATGGACGTTTTTGGAGAAATTGTGAATATGAAGTATAGTATAATAAATAATAAAATAATAATATAATAATAGATGAGATAAGGCAATTAAATAATTAGTAGAAATATCAATAAACTGAGTAATGTGTATTACATGGTTGAGTAATTAAAAATTGTGAAATAATAGTGAATTTAGAGATATATAATAATGTACGCTATGGAATATATTAGAAGTAATGACATAAATGGTATAATGTGGTGTAATGGTGCTGGAAAGATGAATCAAAAACGCAGGTATGGAAGATGCGAGAGTAAGGCTAAAGTGATTAGTAATCGGTAAAATTATAAATATAGAATTTTGTAGAAGGAAGGTATATATGATAATTTATTTGGCGATAGAGAGAGACATAATTATATAGGATAGTGATGAAGAGACAATTGGGTTCTAATGATAGAAGGATAAGTGAAGTTTGATAGTGAGGCACTTGATGAGGGATAATGGATAACTGTATTCGGTAATTGGTAATTGTACATTATCCACACATTTTATAACTTAATGTAAGAGCTATCAGTACATCAGTCTGATGAATGACTCTAAGCGTATATTATATTTTATACATACTACATATAGCCAAGTCTACTCAATTAAGTGTGTCTATTCTATCTAACTTAATATATAACATCTATTTCCGTAGTCATGTCTGCTATTCACACGCCTTATATGAACAAATCTTAATTGTTGATAAATTTGTAAAAATGTAAATTATAATTAGATTATAGTGGATGAAATTATAGGATTATAAGATTGATAAGGTTAATGGTATGCATGATAATAAATAAAAAATTGTAATTTATGTTAATTAGAATAAAAACTTGACTCAGATAAGAAGTAAGAGAAGTAGTAGAAATATAGAATATTAATTTATAAAATTATAATTAATAATATAATAATAATTTTAAAATTATATATATATATTATATATATAATTAAATATATATACTTCTTACCTTATAATTATTATAATTATTATAATTAATTATTATATATTTTCTAAGAATTATTATTAATAATTATAAATTATTAATTATTATATATAATATATAATTATAATTATAATTAAATTATTAATTATATATAATTATTAATAATTATATATTATTATAATAATTTTAAATTATATTATAATTATATAATATAATATATATAATTATATATATATATATAATAATAATAAATAATTATATAATATGATATATTAACAACATACTATATTTTTATGCTAAATAAAATAAAAAATATTAATGAGATATAAAATAATAATTAATAATAAATATCATTAAGTGTACTAAATAAAATAAGTAAAATTTATATGAAGATTATGAAACTCATGGTTAATCCTAAATTAAATTGTTTGTTCTTATGATAAATGTAAATAACTGAGAAGTCGAAAACGGTAAAATTATTAGAGCCTCTTATACATTCGACGATTATAAGGATTATATAAGTCTACATGTTGACTATTGTTGAAAATTATTTATTTTTAAATGTATGTATTAATGAGTAAGTGATATACATAGAAATTAAACATACAGTATATAGAGTGTGATAAATAGAAAGTATGTACTGAGTTTAAAGATGAGTCTGAGCAAATACTTGTTTAATGTAAATGAATTCTAAAATGTAAAATCTATTTAGTTTGGTTTTTGGCGAATAATATACCAAAAGTTTTTCTCACATTTGAGGCGCGAATGAAGTACACCACGCATACTCGAAGCGATTGAAATTATCGCTCGACATTCTCAAGTAAGTATTGAATTGCGGGTGCGTCGGGCTCTATTGCGTCTACGAAGTGTGGTTTGGACACGCTAAGTAGATCACAGCACTTCAGTCCCTCTTTCAGGCAACTATATTTAAAACTTAACATACTCAGGGTTATGGTTCGTGCAAGATGTCAAGATGACCTTAGTCAGAGGTCGAAACGTCATGAATAAAAATTATTAAATGTTTGCGGCTGTCATATCACTCTTCTCTAGATGTTACGTCACTATAACTAGATACACATCACCTACTATACTAAGCATATCTCTGTGTGTGGGTGAGTAAAGATATTTGCCCACAATCGTAATGTTACCTCGTGTCGTAGATAGATCGACTAAGGGACTAGGATTAGTAGTTGGGTATTGGCTTATCCATACTATCACTAACCTACTCTTGCTAGGATAAATACTGATAGCATTGCCTATCGGAGATAGGCCGGATCGCCGTATAAACGGCCTTTATATAATTTTATTCGGTACGAATAATTGATATGAAATCGAATGGTGATACATGGATATGATCAGATGAGATAAATGTTTGGAGACAAGATAATAATGAGGAGAGAGTGGTGTAATGTTAATATTGGGATAAAGACGACGCCGACTACCCCATTGGTATGATTGTATTCCGATCTTCAGCATGTTGACTGAAATAAACAAACCCAGCCGCGAATGGGAAAAAATTAGAATATCCGCATTCACATTCTCCGAGCGTATTGAAATTTCGATAATCACGAATATCATCAATAATATATAGTATATATATATATAGTAGTATAGTAATATATATATAAATATATATATATGTATATATATCATATTATATAATGATATATATATATACGATGAATGAGTTAATGTTGACCAGCTGCAGTGATGTACCGTCGTACTGTATCTACATATATATATAAGCTGGGTTATTGATTAAAAAATTGCTAAACCTTTTTTATTTTATAATTCACATGATAACATTTCTACTAGACAGTAGGAGCAATTAACATTCGCCGTCTTCCTTGCCTTTTTGCCTGAAGAGGTCCTTAGAAAATGGGACGAAGTCTAGCCTACTCATAGGAGAAAAATACAATGGTTTTTTTTAAAGAGGAGAGATTGTATCTATATGGCGGTAGCAGGTGAAGTGTGACGATAGTATAATATTAGATGTTTCGTCATATAACCCTGGAATTATATAATGATCTATATGTGCATTGAAGAGTAGTGAGATGATAGCGCACGTTATCTATAATAGAGTATTCTCGGTGTTAGGTGCTCGTTAGCTACAGTGATTAGCGACGGAGTCGTGATCTAGTGAACGGCTATAGAGTGACAGATATGAGAAGATGGCCGTGAATATCAATGACCATGAGATTGAACTTAGTGATCGCATCAGATAAGTAATAGTATAATATTATATATCTATATATATTATTTATATATATTTATTAGAGTAATATATATATATATATATTATAGTAATATATATATTATATAATATAAGTAGATTATAATATATAATATATAGTATATACGTGCGGACGGATCAGAAAGGATAATGTCAGTTTTATTACTTATATTAATTTATATATTAGTTTCAATTATTATCTATTATTATTTATTATTATTATTATTATTATTATTAATTATTATTATTATTATTATTATTATTATTATTATTATTATTAATTAGTTCAAAGTTCTCTGGTGATATATCATTATTATTATTTAAATTATTATTATTACTTATTAATTATGCATTATTATTATTTATTATTATTATTATTAATTATTATTATTATTATTATTATTATATTATTATTATTAATTATTATTATTTTTATTTTTTTTATAAATCATTATTATTATTATTATAGGAGAAACTCGGAGGTAAGACGGGGCGGGGGAAGATGGAAATGAACGTTGGTCTGAGAAAAACTGTTTGCAAGGGCTACATGCTTTAAACATTATTGCAGATAGACAGAAGTCCTGAGGGTGACAATGAGGTTACTAAGAATTCTGACACCAGTATGTGACAGCCGAGAAGTAGAGCTGGTTGATAGGAGTGATAGTATCGGATTCTAAAAGCAACACGGCCTGGATATCAACTTTACAAGTTTAACAAGGTTTTTTGTGGGATCCTTTCCTACAATCTTTCGTAAAGCAACATATTAGGTATACTCAACGCATAGATCACAATTTGTTTAAATGCTATTCCGTTAATTTTTAAAATTAGGCCTTTTCACATATCTCATTTAGGGTAAGCGGGGCAACATGAAGATGTCCCCTTCTTGCTCAAACAAATTTTCACAATAAAATATTGCTTAGATGCATATTATTTTAAAGCAGTTGTGTGATCTCTTTCTGTTTATTTTCTGTTTCTTTCGGGTATTAACGTAACGAAATAGTTCTTCCCAACTCCGGGGAAATTT
This sequence comes from Trachelipus rathkii, assembly GCA_015478945.1. Taxonomy (NCBI): domain Eukaryota; kingdom Metazoa; phylum Arthropoda; class Malacostraca; order Isopoda; family Trachelipodidae; genus Trachelipus; species Trachelipus rathkii. Next base: position 28,851 of record JABUQX010109218.1, read on the forward strand.
GCTAGGCATTTGTCCTTTGCCCACCAGAGGAGATATATGCTATAAAATATAAGAAAAATACGAATAGAATGCTATTAACGTTATAGAAGAAACTATATTTTATCGAAAGGCTTTACTTTTTTACAAAATTCTGCAATCGACCCTGGAGAGACGAGTGAAGGAAACAAGAGAAGAGTACGTATGCAAAACACATTTGAAAAGGAAACATAGTTATCAAAAATGAAAACTTACATTAATCAACTAAAGATCATCTAATACATGGATGTTCTTATCATTACGATCCCGTAACTACAATATCAATAGGAATTGGATTGAGTTTGTGGACTAAGAAAATGATTTTGGTGTGATTATAGCAGTAATTTGAAAGTGGTCAATCAAGGAATAGAGCCAATAAGATACTTGGCATAATAAATCACAATGTCGTTCACACTATCAAAGAGATTTTAAATAAGTCGCATAATAGGTATGTTAGGTCAGTATTACAGTTTCGTGAATAAGGTTGGTCCTTTTATTTAAGAAAAGGTATAGTTATGTTAGAGATAGTGCAACTTGTATCAAAAGGGATGATTTCCGACTTTCAGGGAAAGAGCTATGAGGAGTGTCTGAAGGAGCTAGGAATTTTTATGTTGAAATGCGATTTCTTAGAGGGGACATGACACAAGTCTACAAAATATTTACATCTCTCGATAATAATCAGACGAATAAATTCATAATAGTAGATCATGGAAGAAACACCATGGGACACAATAAAAAAAATAGAAAGAAGGCATGCCTTCTTGACGTAAGAAAGCGCTTATTCAGTAATAGGGTTGTTAATTTTTGGAATGGCTTGCCGCGGGAGGTTGTTAACTGCAGCATTTAAGAAGGGAGTGAATAGGTATATGGATGGTATGGATATTATTTGGTGTATTATGACTAAGTCAAATTGGCGAGATTTGATATTATGGCGAGATTTTAGTTGAGACAAAGTAAAAATTATCAATCTTTAAGTTGAATACATAATGAAAAGTTGACAAATTTTTTGTTTTGCAAAATGTAATAAGAGTTAAAAAAAATTGCCAGATACATATACTAATATATATATATATATAATATAATATATATATATATATATCTTATAGTTATATATATATTAATATTAATATATATA
>JABUQX010109218.1:40000-42500 GCA_015478945.1 Trachelipus rathkii
ACGTATTTTGATCATCTCTCACAAATTGTGTAGCTTCTTAAAGAATCGTCGTGGATGGGGAGACCGCACCTTTAATATATATATATAAAAATATATATATATATCTATATATATATATATAATAATATATATATCTATATATATATATATATATATTAAATATATTATAATATATAATATATTATATAATATAGCCGGAACTCACTATTCGTTCACGCACAATAAGTGGTCTTTTTTCGAAATTTGGTGAATGTTTTTATCTGAATTTTGTTTTGATATTCTCCCCAAAAGCAATATTCGTCCTAACCTCCGACGTTGTTGCCGAAATGGATGATCGTAGTTAGCTCAATCTTGACGGTTGATTGGCAACTGCGCTCATTACTCTTGTTTAATACTTTATTTACTTTTTAATATTTAACGAAGTTTTTTACGGTAATTTTTTAATAAATGCATTACTGTAAGTGACCATGGGTCGTAAAAAGTGCAGTGACGATAAAAAACAAATAAGAAAAATGAATTGGATTGTCACTTACGAGATCGTTTTCGAGTGAATTTTTGTTTGTTAAAGAATTTGGAACGGAATTCAAATCCTTTTTATTTATTCGTGTGGGAAAAAATTTCCCTTTGATCTTCGGCTTTCATTTCACATACTCCTCAGGAACGGATTAATACGTATATTGGAGTTCCACCATATATATATATCTATTTTATATATTCTATATAATATATAATATATATATATATTCTTATATAATATAATATAGTATATATATATATATATCCTCCTGTGGGCAAAGCAAAACTACCAATTCCTCCGGAGTTGGGAAAATTTCGGAATGGAATGTCAATTTAAAGACAAGCAAGACCTGATACACATCGCTTGAATTGTGCCAATCACTTAACTTTTTAGTGGGGTACATGTAAAGATTGAGCATAGCAGTTTTAAGTCCTAAGATCAGAGAGCTGGATAGAGAAGGATGAGGCCGTGTTGAAAGGTGAATCGTAGTTTTTTTCATAGGAAAGCAGGTACGATTTGGAGTTCCAGAAGTAATAGGGAGAGTGATGTACATTCGAGACCTGGAGGCGTATAGTGAGGGCAGGATAGTTTATAAGACGAGAGCCTAGACTCCCACTTCTTAAGCGACCTGTGTTTGAGTGAAACCAACCAGATGTGTGAGCATGGCTCATTTTGGCTAACAAACCCATGGAGAGAGCAGGCAAATGGGGTGAAACGGGAAGATTGTTCCGACGCTTTCAGAAACACCCAAGTTTCTTTAGAAGTTTGGTTTAAGAAAGAGAAATAATGTGATTTCTTCAAAGAAACATGACGAGATACGAAAACACCAAGAAATATAAGACCGGCGAAACATTTGAATGTATATTTTCGAAGTTGTGTTGAAGATTGTGTCGAGTAGAAAGATGTGAAGAAATTGAGTTTTTTGAGGCAATGAAAACACATGTTTTTGATCAAATATATAGTAGATGAAGTCAGCTGCTCCAAGGTCACTCTCGTAGCATGAGTTAATTGCTGTTGAGAGAAACGTCTTTCCAAATGAAAAGAGCAATCACAGGGTGGAATCAATCGGCGCAAGAATGAATAGGTTAATGAAGGGACAGAAAAAAGGTCATTAATAAAAAGAAAAGAGTTGAAGATAGGACAGAACTCTGGAACACCACTATTACTGGTTTTAAAGATTGAACTGTGGCCGTCTACAACAGTCGCTGTTGAACGACCAGAGAGAATGCCAAAGAGAGAAGAATAGATACCGAAAGACCGAAGTTTAGAATTGGATATTTGTGACAGACTTTAAGAAGTGTTTTTGGTATGTCTAGTGAACATGCAAAAGAATTCACAAATCATACGAGCGGAGGACAAGATCGTGAGGAGAAGAAAATCACCAGTTGAGAAGTTTCTTAAGAGCGACACACAGGCCAATCTGAAATAATAATATTAGAAAAATTGAAGTGTTTCCCAATCTTCCTGTTTTTTTTAAGGAAAATTACGATACTTTAGAAAGATCGAAGCTGGGAATAATCATTAAATGTAATCCAATCAACAAATGACTTTTTGGTGTTAATCTCAGGGAGAACATAAATACACATTTAAATGCTATTAAATATTAGGCATAAATAAGTTATTGGGGAGTGAAGAAGGAGGAATAAGCACGGGAATGAATGTCTAGATGATTAAGTAAGAGCCTTCAGCGACAGATATTCGTTTTAGCAGAAGGGAGCCTGTATATATATATCTTTATATATTATATTATATATATATAATTAATATATATATATATATATATATATATAGTTATATATATATATATATAATATATATATATAACTTAAATCTATTGATTCTTTGATATTTTCATTTCTGTATTTTATTCTTGTTTTATTTTATAGTAAATTTGTATTCATGTATTTTTTCTAATTCAATTTTGCCCTCGTCGTTCCTTGCAACCTTTGTTTTAATCGCGCCTCTTTTTTAAGTCACGTTGCA
>JABUQX010109219.1:0-18156 GCA_015478945.1 Trachelipus rathkii
GACCGTCTTCGTCATCATCACTGAAGTCATCATGTCTCATAACTGAAACCCTCTCGGCGTCCATTACCGCTTTAACGAGATCGGATTCGTCTTCGTCGTCAGAAAGTATTTCGTAACGTCGTTTGCGACTGTGGCTCTGTGAAAGTGACGGCATATATATATATATATATATATTATTATATATAATTATATATATATAGTATATCTATATATATATATATATATATAATATATATATATATACTATATATATACTATATTATTATTAATATAATATATATATATTTAGTATATTATATTTATAATACACACCATTGGATGAATATTCGGAAATAGGCGGCAATGAGTTTTAATCGGCAGTCTATCATTTTCTGATGGGAAAATTGAAACACTTGTGGATAAAAATTTACCTCCATAATTTGATTTATTACTTATACTAAAGGGTCTGTTAAAATATCAATTCATTATAAATATTGCATTTTAGTAATTATATTAGAGATAGTGTAGATGAAACAGTAATGTATAGTATCCAACCATTTATGTATCGTGTATATCGCTAGAAGTTTCTTACACAATTTTGGGCCTGCGCAAGTGCTGTTAGAGTCCACTACTTTCTCTCCACCTTCGTCCGTGCTTCACACTTCCGGCACGATTTCGTACTTCACTGCACGCCTTCAATGAGCATCGTTTATCTTATCATTCACTCTTCGTAACTATTTCGCGACTGATCAACCTCTCTCTTTCACGCTGAGTCCGCCTCTATTGAGCAGTAAATACGAGGATTTCGGTTACCTTCGCACATCTTCCACATTTCGCTTGAATTACCATCTCCGTTTCCTAGCATATTCACTTGCGACCTCGCTCCACGGTACCTCGTCGCATTAATGCGTACATTGCGAATGTGTCTTTAACTCTGGAATTACTCTTCAAGTAAATTTCCCATCTTTATCTAAATCTTCATTTCACTTCAAATATTTTAACAGCAATATTGTCATATTCTGCAGCATAACATTAAGTATAAATCATCACTCGGCTTGCTACGAACGAAATAAAATATTTTTATGGATATTTAAAATAATTATATACCGCTCACACGCCATAATTAGCTTCATCGCATCGAGGCCAGATCGTACAGTTTAGACAGAGGTTCGTGCTCTTGGTGGCCATTTACATCTTTTCCTTTTTTTCTCACTGTCACATGCTTACTTCCTCACATCAAATCAAACTGGAATATCTATATCTCTATATCACTCACTATTATTTCTATATTACCTCTATATATATTCTATATCTACTATCGTGATATATATATTCTCGTACTTTTTCACGTATAGATATTACCCTATAATATTTCACTACTCTCTTCTCTCATTCGTATAATATATTATAATTCTTACTAATTATATCTATTTATATATACTACCTATATTTACTTACCGTATCTTTCTATCTACTTTATCTCTTTTATGACTAATCTCTTATTCTCTATCCATTCTTTTACCTAACTTCTGTTCCTTAGCTACGGTCCTCTATTCTTCGAGTTTGTTAAATGATCGTTATCACTTGATTATTATTATTCTCCACTGTGTGCATCACTTATTATATTACATTATTATTTAATTTATTCAATTATTATTACTTTTCACTTTTATTCTCTTTACTCACATTATTATTTATTATTACTTTGATTATTTATTCATCTCATCTCATCTCGTTATCTCTCTCAACTGGAATATTATTAACACAGGTATTTTCTTATTATCTATTACTATTTTCATTATTTATTATTATTATATTCTTTTATTATTATTATTATTAGGTTATTATATTATTTTATGTATTATTACTTATTATTATTATTATTTATTATTATTAACATTATTATCCTGGAATTATTAACACGGCCATTATTATTATATTATTTTGATTATTTCATCTAATTATTTATTACATATATTTATTATTATTATTATAACTCTGCTGTATGCTTCATCACCTTACGCCTGTATAATGGGTACGTTATGGCAGGCTTCCGACAACCTCTCGCTTAAAAAACTGCCTAGACTGAAGACTGAATATTCTATTCCCTTTGGTCCTCATAGTTTTAAACGTCATGTCTATAATCGGTACAATTATTTTATTAGTCTCTATTAATATACTATATGTCCTAACGTGAATGGAATGTTCTGGATCCTATAAGGGCTTCAAGGCGAGTTTCGGACACCTGTCCTATCAAGTTCGCTCCGTTATGGAATGTATCTGGGAGGCGGGTTTCAGGTTCGCCCTTAAGGCTTAGCTGACCTAGTTACATTTATATCCCATAAAACTGCACCTTCGACCATAAGCTTAGGCCTCAGGGCTAACGGTATGTAAGAGGCATACCTTTACCTTATCCTTGAGCGCAGGTAAAATCAGGAAATCGCGAAGTGATTCGCTTCGGTTGTAATAAACGTTATACCCCACAAGGTTCCAGTATGAAATCCGTTTACCCGTAGGCCTGGAGACGAAAAAAAAAATAAAAAAAATAATCTCCGTTATGCCACTAAGCCTAAACACCCTTCGTCCAAATTTCGACATAGTTACAATGCCCACGGAGTACGGGGTTAGGCCTAGACAAGCAACTGTCCGCCCACACATCTAGAAGCAGTGGCTACTGTAATAGGTTGTACCTCAATTTTACTCCTCCTCAGCATGCGCAAAACGCCGGTGAAGGCCTTAAAACATTTACACGCCCTTTCAGCTGAGATGTATAAGAGTGGATCTCCTAGCGCTCACCAGCAGTTGTATTCTCCAGTTGTAGTCTCCAGTTTGAAAAGAGTGAACCTTCAAGTGCTCACGTCCAGTTGTAGTCTCCAGTTTAAATGGCTTGCTTAGTAAAAAACACATTGATTAAGGACTTAGTCTGTTGGAGCGTAGTACATCCTAACCTCGCTGTTACGTTAACTTACAGAAGAAAACCGTCAGGAGAAAGCTACGTTACATGCATTCCGCCATGTAACACATATAATAAACCTTTGTTCACATCTGTGGACAACATTTCATATATCATGGATACGGTTTCGGAACTGGGTCTCAGGAGGATATCAAAACTACAGTTTAACTAATGAATGGGCATTAGCTGTCGCCGATGGTGACTGCGATGACCGTTCCCGGACAACGCTCGTGCATTCGTTACACAACAACGTTCCCAAGATCGACGTAGGTATATGGTTTAGGCGACAGACATCTGATGTTTTTTCACCATCACTCCACTCTTTCTCAGTTTACGGAAAACGAGACATTGAACTCTTTATAAGAATGAATACAGAGTTTCAAACGAGAATTAACGATATTATTGAACTCGAGGACCTGCTGAATACAGCACATCGTATTTTACATGATGCATTCTTAGAGAACTTCTTATTCAACCCCGCCAACGTAGCTTCGTTGCTTGAAGCTATCGACGTAGCGCAGTTTACAACTCTTTGGACTGAGGAGATGGCTCTAGTGCGGTATCGAAATCACAAGCTGAACATTACAGCTGCTGAGATTTTCTCTTATGTGTCCGGACCTGCGATTATAGGACTTCAAACTACGTCGAAATGTAAGTGTTATTCTACTAGAATGTTTATATGAAAAAATAATAAATAAAAAATAATAATAATAATAATAATAATAATAATAATAATAATAATAATAATAATAATAATAATAATAATAATAATAATAATAATAATAATAATAATAATATTATAAACTAATATTTTATGTATGTAGAGTTGATAGTAATGAGACTGATGAATAAATAATATTACAGTTAAACGCTTATAAATAATATAAATAAAATATTCTTAAAATATAATAATAATAATAATTATAATATAATAATAATAAATAATGGCACATACGTGATTAAGACTGAATATATATATTTCTATATATATATATATATATATATAATAGTAGAAAAATAATTATATATAGATATGTATATATTATCTATTATATTATATATATATATATATAAAAAAAAAACACACACTTTTATTTTTTTTTAATTTTTTTATATTTTTTTTTATATGTTATTTATTTCAGATATGGAAAATTGCGTACATATTATAGGAATTTTGGTAATATATTTTTATTATATAATTACATAATTTATTTACTTATTGTATATATATATAACTATTAGTATAGATATATATATATAATATACTTTCATAATTTGTGCCATTGTTCTAATTTGTACTTTGTGATAATATAATTAATGTCTCATATTAAACACTATTTTTTATTATTTCTTTAACATGTCATATATATATAGCTATGATATACATATAGTTAGTAACTATATGCTAGTAGAGCAGAAGATATTGTATATTATAAAATTATAGCAAATATATAAGTACTGATAATAAATAATTAAACTTATGTTTCTAATCTATTACTTTAATCATTATAGACTATAGTATGTATGATATGCATAGGATAATATGGGAAGTATATATAGGATTGTATTTTAATATAGTAATTATTTCTAATATATCTAGTAAACTAAATATTAATATATATACTATATATAAATTAAAATATAGTACTTATTATATATATTATAATATATTATATATATATATTTAATAATATATTTATATTATTATTTTATATTATATAATTTTATACATCAGATATATATATAATATATATAATAATATTCCTGTAATATAAGTTAATATATATTATATATATATATATTATAGATATATATATATATATATATTAATATATTAATTATTTTTATATATTTATATAATGTATATAATATTGGAAAACTGATTAGATAATTAAATGGCGGTTTTATACTCTTCATATCTCTAAATATTAGATATAGCGTTGTTGATATGTCCGTACTTTAGTGCAGAGGACAATTATGTAAAAATCTTCATCGATGAAAACTGTTTGGTCCTAATTTCTTTATTTCACCAGGTTTAAGCATTATACAATCAACACAATGTATACAGAATATACGTAACTAATTTTTTTATGCCTTGTTTGTGTTTTAAGCTTCATAAACGGGAAAAATGCCGTATGGAATGCCTTCAGGGGAATCTTTCATCGATAACATTTCCTGTGCGCTCCTCTCCTTCTCTCTCTCGTCTCTCTCTCTTACTCGTGCTCGTCTTCTCTATCTCTCTACATCTTCTTTCTCTTCATATTTATTTTCCTTATGATGCTAGAAAGTGTTCATCTCGCTCATATTGATTTGAACAAAAAAAAAAATCCGCCTTTTTATCATTTGAGTGAATATGCATACGCCTTTAACATTATATATATATATGAAAGTATTTAAAATATATATATGTATAAATATTAGTTTTATATTAATATACTAATATGTAATATTATAATATAATAATAATTAATATAGTAATAATAAGATATATTATATATTATTTTATTTATATAATTAGGATTATAGTACTAGCAGTTTTCATTTTAGAGAGTGTCGAGTAAGACGGTACAGTGCTATACGATAATTTATAATCGACATCATTATCTTTAATAATTTATGATTATGGCATTTTTGTGTTCGTATAGCGATCTACTGTGTATGCGAAATAAAAGGCTAATTATGATAGGAGATATATCCAAAATCCAAATGAAGAAAAGAGACACCTGATGGGTTAATTTCTTTAACAGAATGATTGGAGAAACTTGTTGGTCACATATTGTCCGTGAAACAGTAGCTCCTCTTTTCGAAGACAAGCAAGAGCGCCCTGGTTCAAAACACATATAGGCATTGTCAAAGTAACTGATTAGATAATGTTTAAATTTGATATTAAAAAGAAAACGCAATAAAAATATATCGATTTCATTTCAGAGAAAATTTTAGGTTAGAGACTTATTCTGTTACACGTGGTGAGGCCTGCTTTTGTGCATCGCACTTAGCAATTACATCTAAGATTTTTGCTTTTTCTCTCTCTCTCATCTGCTCTCTTCTTCTCTTAATTAGTCAAACACAGGTGTGTCCGATCACAAATATTCTCTCTCTCTTTCACTTAATAATGGAAAAAAATAACGAAATATGAAATTTGAAAAATTTGAAGAAAAAAAGAATCATGTGAGTGAATCTACGATTTGACAATAAATTTATTATTAAGTATAAATATATTATTTATATATATATATATATATTTTATATATATATAGTATATATATAGTATATGACTACAAAAAAATATTAATATGATATCATATAATAATATATATATATATAATATAATATATATATATATATTATATACATAATATATTATAAAAGATAATTATTAGTATATATCAAGAGACTATATTAAATATATGAGAGTAGGGAGGACCATTTTAAAAGATGTTATAGAAACGTAAAACAAGAACTTATTTTTTAAAAAAGTGAATACTATACCATATCTCTTATGAAGAGAAGACGTAACAACACGCTTAATATTATATTATATATATATAATAATATATATTATATTAGTATATATATATATATATACCTAATTAAATTTATTTAATAATAATTATAATATATTATTCTAATAGTATATATAATATATATAGTAGTATATACGTTATATAAATATTCTAGTTATATTATATAAAAATTCATTTGTGCTCAGTGCAAATAATTTAGTCGATAAAAAAGAGATATTTAATAATGGTTATCTTTACAAATCCAATGACGAAAAGTGGCACCTGACTCGGTTAATTTTTCTTTAACAAAATGATTGAGGGCACTTGATTGGGCTTTTTCAAGACTGTACAATTATTTTTTATTTTGAAATACGTCTTTTAAATATAAATCATTAATTTATTAAGCGTTTACTGGTTAAAGTAAATGTTAGAAAATCAGTAAACATGTATATTTCAAACATAGAAACGCAATCAAATATATTTTTGCTGTCTTTCGAAGAGAAATCTTAGTTATAAAACTTAATTCGGATTTACGACGTGGGTAAAGACTTGACAACGAGGCAATAAGCGGACGATGCGTATCAACGAGCAGTGGCAAAGGTTAGGTCTGCGAAGGAGCCTTCGAGTTCATAATCTACGGATGAATAAATTTTGTCTTTGCTTTTCTGCAATTCCATATAATATTATTTAAGATTAAAATTATAATATATTATATAAATATATATATAATACTTATAGTAATGAATATATATATATATTAGTAATATAGTATTTCATATATATTATTATAATTTATAGTTTATTATTATTTTATATATATTATTTATTGTTGAAACATCCTATTTCAATTAACTCTCATTTTTCTAATGTTAAATTATACTTTGAGTTCTTTCAAGGGAAAATTCACTTATAATCTTAAATCTTCTTAAGTGGCAGCCTTCAATATATATTATATATATTATATATATATATTATATTTATTATTTATTTAGAATATATATATATTATATAACGAGTAATATATATATAATATATAGTATATATATTGCTATAGTCAATGTCTGCAATATTGGCGTGGATTTTAATTGCCGATTTCAAATAGCCTTCCTGTAATATATATATATATATAATATATATTATATAATAACTATATATATATAGTATATTATAACTATTTATTAATTTATTTACTAATCTATATAATTAATAGATTATTTAAAATTTATTCATTTTCTAATGTTTAAATTATAGTTTTTGGTTCTTTCAAGGAAAAACAGACTTTAAAGATCACATCCTCTTTAAGGCGTCTAATTAATATTATATATATCTATAATATATATATATATATTATATATATATATATATTATTATATATATTATTTAGTATTTATTTATAGTTGGCAGATAAAGTATATATATATGAGGAGCGGAGGGTTATGTTTTAGATTGATTGATTTTATAATTGGTCAGCGTAGCGAAATAATAGTTATATATATAGTGGGTAGTACCTACTTAGAGAATAACTTTTTAATGAATTTTGCTGTGATGATGAGATAAATACTATAAAAATAAATTTATATATATTTATATTATATCATTTTTTCTTATATATTTTTTAAATCGTAAACAAATAAAATAATAATATATATATTTAAAAATAAGTCTTAAAATTAATAAATATAAATTAAAAATATATTTCGTATGATAATCATTAATAATTATATCAAAGGAAAGTTCTCAAACCAAGATTTTATTTTTCGTCTGTCCGAAAATTTTTGTATAAATCGAAATTGCTATAGCTATTACAGCAACGTTCATATTCGAAAATAGTTAACCAATTTTGTTATTCGATCTATATATCAATCAAAAGTAATATTATATTATCTGATAAATTTTAATACTTCTTTATAATTATTATGTTCTTTTAACTTTATATTATTATGATTAATAATTTATTATTATAGAGAGACTAATTTTTATTTTAATGAAATCATACCTAACAATTACTCTTTAAATGAAAAATCTTCAAATACCATTCTGATAATATATTATCCTCAAATCGTTCATATTTCGTCTAACAAGATAAAACTTAATTTTTTTTTATCAGACATTTGAATTTTTAGCAGATTTTTGTGTGTACAAAAGAAATGTGTAATGACGTTTTTTTGGCAGGAATAAACTAGTTTTTGATTACATTCACTCATCTGTTGAGATATAGATTCTATCGGAATTTTTGTTCTTCGCTAGTTTTATTACTGCAATATTTCAACTAATCGCTTTTATTTGTACTTACTCTAATGTTGCTTGTGTAGCTGGGTACACCTGAGCATCTGCTCAGTAACCCCATATTGCTCTGAGCAGTCTTCTTGCTGCGCTATATTTCGGAACGACCTACTGAGTGATGCGGGTGTACACCGTGGGGATCGCCGTTCCATTGTATACCTGTTCTCACCTTTATCTCTTCGCCGAAAGCACTATCTGTTATGATATTACCTCTCGTGCTATTGCTTTTGTCATTAGTTAACCCATCCGAGTAGCCGTGGCGGTTTGAATTTCTACTTACCTAGAAATGAACATGTTGAAACCGGACGAGAGATAACGAAGATAATGAATTCACTGTACTGCTACTATGATGCTGTCTGAGTTCCGGGGTGGCGGTGGCGAGTCGGCCAGGAGAATGATGCGCGCACTCATGGTGTGCGAGGGAAGAGTGCACCTGCCTCTTGTGAGGCGGGCCCGTCTGATGTGGGGTTGTGTGTTGAGTCGCGACGCGACCGACACTACCACGCAGGAGGGTGAGGAGGGAACACATAATTTGTATTGGTCAGCGCAGGTCACATACGAGTCTCTGTGATTTAAACCTCCGAGGAGTGCGTCAATTGTTTGGGAGTCCCACTCTGATGACTGTCTCTTTGTCTTCGCCACATTCGCACCGGCCGAACGCCTCCAAGGTGGGGGACGTAAAGTCGATGGCGGGACGGCTCGAGCGTGGAGGAGAGACAGGTGAGGTGACGTTCGCGGGTGTTAGTATGATAGAGTGTCTTGTGTTGTGTCGTGTGTCGTCTTTCTAATAATACTGGAGTTTTGTGTCTTCCTGCTCACGTGATACTGAACTATTTGTGTTTGTTGTATCTCACAGACTTCCTCCTCTACCTACCAACACTCGTCTGTGTCACGTCTTGCTGGCAGTAAGTACGCATGAAGGACATCACCCACGGCGCTCCTATTGGCGCTCCACAGAGTGGCGATGGGCGGCTCGGGAGTTCTGATTCTCCGTTCTGTAGGAGTCCGCGGGAAATCTATCTTTATCGATCCTCTCTCCTCATGTTCCTATCTCATCCAGTCGTCACGTATATATATCAGATCGTTACTCGTACTTATCGCATGTGGTGTTCATGTCGTCACTTCCCTTTACGCTGTCTGGTACCGAGATACTGAACTGCGACCGGCGACACACCGTCTACCCCACCGCGCGACCCCGGTGTTGGCCGGCGCCGCCGGCTTGAGAGAGAAACCGAGCCTGTCGCTCGCACTAAGCGGTATATTCCGGCTGCGCAGGACGGTCGGGGTGCGCCACACGGGCGCGCCGCGCGCTGCTGTGTGTGTGTGTAGTGGTAGCGCTACTGTTTAGATCTGTTATGTCGATACACAGGGGGTCGGGGCCTGATGTGTGTCTGCCACACTAGATACCGCCCAGTGGGTGGCTGGTGTGCACACGCATCTCCATGTATTGTTTACCGCGATGCACTCGGTCCGCAACATGTTTCCCAAAGTCGCCATGGTGTCGGCTCGACACTGTAAGCGAGGTCGAGGTCGCTGAGATGAGAGAGACGCCCGTGGCGTGTATGTGTATTTGTTGTTGATAGTGTATATAGTGATGTGAGTAGTGTGTGTAGTGTGTGGTAACTGTATGGTGCTAGTGGTATGTGTCTCCGCGACTGTGATACTTGATAGTCAGTTCTGAGTTTCGATTCGGATGAATTACGCTCAGGATCATTTCACACGATCGAGTTAGTCCCTCGTGGTGACACGTATATTTTTCTTTTCTATTCCAGCTAAACACGACTGGGCAACGGGGGGGGAGAGGTCGTCGTATGACTCATCTATACATCCCACTCCATCTCGTCCCTCCATATTACTATCCAGTGTACCGCACCGCTTAGCGCGTGCGTACACCCGTGTAACGTATTTCCCGCTGTAATCGTTTTCCCTGTAGCGTCTTTCTGTCCGATCTTCTCCTTAGCTGTCCTGGTTCCACGCAAGACAGAGCAACTATATACAATAGATCATTACACTCTTCGATCCTGGCACGTGTTGACCGCACGCGCTGTCTGTACTCACGGAACTCGCAGCCGTATATTATGACGTACTTCACGATTTGTCTCGTCGTGCGGCTAGTGTGCTAATGCTACTGCTGTGGTGCCCATACGCTTTCCTCACGCTTTGGGGCAATTCTACTTTTGGTTCTTCCCTTCACATTTGCTCTGCAGGCTTGGCAATTGTTCTACTCCGTCTGATATTAGGACGCCTATTATCGCTCCTCGCTATCTCTTTTCGAGTCTTTTACACACTACGATAGACCACTTGGCCGGCGATCACGAGACTCGGTGATCCCCACTTTTTTTCTTTCATCCCGAAGAGTGTCGGTCGGGTTCAGATAGGAGGGTCTGCAGCATCGGGGATTGGTTCGAGTAGTCTGAGACATCGCGACAATAGAAACCTCAGAGACGATCCTTTTCGTACCTTCTGTTTCGAGTTCGTTCGTGCTCGAGTTTAGAGATTGCTTTTTTTCCGCGAACTCCCCCTGGGTTTTCTTATAGAGAGAGAAGGCTCGACCATAATTGTGCATCCACGTCATATGTCCTCTTCTTCTCGCTATTTTACGGCTAAATCGCAGGTCCGACGCTCAGCCGCACTAGGAAGATAAGAGTAGACTGATTGTAGAATCGCTAATATTTCTTTTTAAGAATAAAATTTACTCTCTGTTTTTTTTTTTTTTCTTTTTTTCTAGTTTTATGGTGATAATCTTGTTAAATAATTAGTTTTAAGATAATATTATTGTTTTAGATTCTTAATTACTGGTCCGTTTATTTTTATCTTTCTACTAATCCGCCAACGTATAGTCTGAAACTTTTTTCCCACACAGGCCATACATATATCTTACTCTTTCTTCTTATCACAGAATAAACAAAATACATCCTGGTCAGTATCTGATCTCATGCTAGATATTCTTATATAGTACGGCATCCGTATACCTTTTCATTCTTTCATATCTTTCCTTGATGATCTTTCCTTCGAACCTACTAATTTTTTTTTCCAGTTCGCCTATATCGCAATTTCGAAGTTTGAATAATCACTAGAGGAACGTTGCGTTCATTTGCCGCCTAGTTTCAGACTGCTAGTCGCGCATGATTTCGTCAGCGTAGAATCCAACGTCCTTCTGTCGATAATCTCGATGGAATCCTATCTACGCCGGGGGTAGCTTTTTGCATACTGATTGCGGTATTAAACGCGTCAATCTTCAGACGGAAAGGAGCGTAGGGTCCAAGAAAACGACTGTACCGGGCGCGCTGTGGAGCACTTAGTAATATATAAGAAGCCCGAAGGTGTGTAATTGACGGTATGAGGGGGATGAGTATAACACGCTATGTGATAACAATCACCTGATAACGTGCGGGCGTCCGGGATCAGATATGACTTCAGCTGAATTAATCGGTATCAGGTCAGCCTTTCCTTTCGGGCCCGTTGCCGAGTTGTGCTTTTAATCGCGCTGTTGAAAGTTAGCGTAGACTACTCACTCACTCCGGCTGTATGTCGATTTATGTTTGGTTGTCGCGGAGTTATGGGTGTTTAAGGAAGATTCGTCCCTAGGAGTCGTTATACAAGTAATGTGTACCTGTTGTAAGTTATTGAGTTAGTTTGACGTTTAATGTGTGACAGAGTGAGGTCATGCTGACAGTGCTATGTTAGTTCAGGATCGATGAGATATTCTGCAGTGGCGTGTTCCATTGCAACTAACGTAAAATAGTGACTTATTACATCTGAGTACGGCCCATCTGTGATGCGTAGACTGCTAACAGTACGGTAATCGATCGTGCCGAGTTATGTGGATGGGTTAAATTAATTCGTCGTGTTCTCCATGTCTTGTTCGAAAAGAGCTGCACTTATTGTTATCCGCGCTCCAGTTGAACTTTTCTATATTATTATATATTATCGTTTGTGTATACTATATTTATTTTTACATTTTTTTCTGTATTATGCAAGACTTTTATACACCACGAAACACGGTTTTCGGGAACGCGGATGAAGGGACGAACCGAGGGCTTACGGGCTCCCATCGATCATTCTGTTACGTTCTCGCGTCGTGGACGGGCCGTGAGGCTAACTGATCTGTTTGCCGGACTTTCGCCCCTCGACAACCGGGGTAGACTGGTAGTCATCCACAGGCTGAGGGCCGTGGTGAGTTATTTCTCTTGCCGGCGTTACGTGGGATATATAGAAATTCAGAGGCAGTTCGAGTCTCGTACCCTCTCTTGTTGGTGTGTGCCCGTGCGTGACCCGGTGTTACTCATCCTGTAATATCATGCCTATTCCCTATTATATCTCCTCTAAGTCGCTCTAGCTCCAGCTTTCATATTCTAGGTTACATGTACACATTCTTACGGTATGATCAAGTTTTATTAATTTAGATTTCATAATAGTACGTACGGGAGCTAATGCGTTCGGCATTGCAAAAGTATGATGACTACGTCAATACAGGCGATCGAAGTCCTTACTGCGTCGTTCCTGACTTATATTATTTTTATTTTTATATATATACATCATAGATATTTAATATATTTTAGTATATTTCCTACAATACGAGTAACTTATAAACATACACAGACACACAACACACACAGAAACACGCGTAAGAGGATAGAAGGATATAGCATAAAGGCGAATGACAATTTTTTGGGCAAAGTAGACGCATTTCTGCCGTAAGTGTCCCTGGTCTCGCAGCTTCTGCACAGCTTGCTCCATTCTGGCATTCTTCTCGGTGTCTTACCTTCGTTCGTTGTCTCGATCGGTGATTAATGTCTCACTCTTTATTGTTTGTGTCATCCTTATGTCGCTTTCTCTATCTTATAGCTTCCGGATCTGTGGCCGACTGAGATGTCGATTTTTTCTCTGCCTCATGATCATCGTGGCGACGTTAGCTACAAAGGGGTCTCGGACAACTCAGCAATTGTGCGAGTGCCAGATGTAGCATTGTTGCACCATATACAAACAAGTCTGTACGGATCATCCATGAATTTCGTTCTCCGCGGGACTACACGCAGTTGGCTTCCATAATGTTTACCACACAACCACAGTTATCAGTGGTATCTATTCCGTGTATGACTTTATCTTATGCTGTCTCTTGGTCTCGGGTACTCGACTTGCGGAGACATTCGATTGGTTGTATGGATTGTCTCGTCACCTAGGCTTTTAAGTTTTTTTAGCTTGTCAAGTTTCTCTATTTAGAATTCTAAGATCACTAAATCCAAAATGATATTGGTCTATTTATTTTACGTAACTTTTATTTATCGATGTTTATATATGTTTCGTGCTGTGCGTAGAACGAAGCACGACAATCACAACCACGTACTCGCGGACACGCACCCCACAGGAATTCTTATTTGTTCTCTCTCTTTCTATCGTATACCTCTCACGTTAATTTGACGTATCTTCTATCTTCACTCTCTGTTTACGTCAAATCACAGCTTCCCACTTCTACACATAGGTCCGATCCTCTAGATGATTGATTGAAAGATATGTGTATACGGATACTATCATATCTGATGGATCCAACCCTGTGAGATGACCTATAATATGCTGTTGAGGGCACCAATATATATCATATCATTATATCTATCTCTATATCTAAATTATATATATATATATATAATATAATATATATTAATCTGTGATAATATATATATATAAATTAATACTAATATATATATCTATATATATATATTACTATATCTACTAATAATTAAGTTTATATATATATACTTATATATCTTTCTGATTATCCTTCATCTATTATATATCTCTATCTATTTATATTATTAATATCTATATTTATATATATATATTCTCATTTATATATTAGTTTTCATTTCTTTCTATTGCTATTACAATTTTTTAAAATTTCATTAACGTGTACGTTTTTATAATTATTTTTTGTGATTATGAGTAACCTTTATTTCGAAATATTTGCTTAATTAAATATATTGATATTTATTGTTAGTTTACTAATTCTAGTTTTTAAATAACGTTTATAAATAAAATAGTTGCGTATGGGTTGCATGTTCTTGTACGCAATTATTTCAGAAAATCATTTAATAATAAAAACCTTTAATAGGTAAACGAATATTAAAAAAAATATGGTGAACTAAGTTGTCTTGATTGACACTGAATTGCGCAGCAAAGATCACACTTAAAAGAAATACTATTAAACTTTTACTAAACAATGGCCTACTGTAAAAGAAAATACACATATTCGAATATAATAAATAAGCGGTAGTGTAGAGTTTTTAATTTCAGACGGTAGTAATCTTACATGTTTTCCATCACTTCTTAGAAGTCTGGAAAATTATAATTTCTACATTCATCCCTTTGTCAGTGTGTGTCTCGTACTTCCGGTGGGGTCGCTTCCGGCACGCAATTATTCGCCTCAACGAGGTGCTTATTAGAAGAGTTGTGTGGTGTGCCAGCGGTTGGGCATATGCCGTCTGTTCTGACGCAATGGGTTTGTCTCTGGAAGGCTGAATGATATCGGTTGGTTACTAGCCGGATGTAATGTGGCGAGTGTGGTTGGGACCCGACCGGCCCTGGGAAGACGAGAAGTGGTTGAGTCAAGTAAGATGTTTTGAAAAGGAGAGAATGTGGATTTGGTAAGAAGGCGAAGAAAAAAGGTGTATAACCAGGAGTTGAATATGGCCGGGGGTTGGTGGAAGGGGTTATGGTTGTGGCCTGGGCCAAGGGATGAACCTTACATTTGCGATCTACCATAGTGAGGGTATATCGGTGTATGAAGCTTTAGGGTGGATTTTCCTGACTGCAACGAGTTTTCATAATTTAATGGTACAGAGGGGGCGGTAAGCTGGGCTTTCTTTCGCCTTTTGTCATGTTCTTCTACCTCTTTTCTGTTTCCAATGCTCGTCACGCACCTTACTCCATTCTTGGGAAAATAGAGAGAGTAAAGAAAGAAAGAAGATATATATATATATATATATATATATAGTATATATATATATCTATATATATATATATATATATAATATTATATATATATACATATAATATATATTATATACTAATTAATATATACTATATATATATATCTATTATATATATATATTATATATATATATATATATATATATATAATATATTAATATATATATATATATATATATATATATAATTATAGTATATTATATATATAATATATTATATATAATATACTATATCAAAAAGGAATGTTATGTTAAAATTATGACTTCAACTATCATAAAAATATTAACATTAGTTTAATTAATTTTTTTTACCATACATTTTAAGAATTTAATTAAATGCTTAACACTTAACCTAAATTTTATGAGTCAGAGAAAAACATTAAATTCACATGAAGCTGATTTAATTAATTAAGTACTATGGAATAACTATGAATTCTATATATTGTCAATTTTTTATTATTTTGAGTGTAATATAAGCAATTATTTATCATAGCGAACATAAATAAATATACTTCTCTTGGAATTCCTTCAATTCTTTTTTCATAATACTTGACTATTTTCCTCCAATTATATTCCTTTAATTGCTCTTTTCTAACATTTTTAGAACTAAATATTTGGGAAGAGTCAAATGATGCTTAAATTTTATAAAGAATTTTTAAGATATTATTATATGTAAATTAAAATAATAATTGATATCTCCATTAAAATTTTATATTAGTAATAAAGATTTAATATTAGAAAGGAATTTTCTTATAAATCTGAAAGGAAGTATTGAATAAATATCAAGATCTGGAATGCCATTAAATACTTCAGAGTAAGATTCAGTCAAAAATAAAAAATAAAGAGATAAACATTAATTGTGAATTGGCGTCATGCCACGTTACCTTTTCCTCTTACCAAAATCATGCATTCATTCGATCCATCTGAAAAAGTGGCCCCATTCAAGTCTTTAAGTCTATAACTATCGTTCTATTGCTTAAGTCTCTATTCTTTCAAATGTTCTCGAATCTATCATTAACAAAAAGATTAAAAAAAATAATTCTTCCAATCTATCTTAATTAAATCGCCAACATAACTTACTGAAAACTGGAATCTTTTTTTCACTTATTGAAAGCTTGTAAAAGTGTCTAACCTTTATACGTTCAAAAGTAACTTATTTCTCTGGTTTTATCGACTTAATGCATCTTACCATAGCTAGCAAGCGAAAGTCGCATCAGTTATGCATAATGATTATTAATGACGTTTCTTTCTATCGATTTCATACCTATCACTCTTAGGTAATGAATTTCCACTTCTGTAACTCCTTTATTTTGAATTGAAAGACGTCCCATTACATCCAGTCCGCGATCCAGCTAGCCCAGTCCACTCCTTCAAATAGCAGCTGCTAGCAACGACGGCCTTACGAACAACTGATTTCTGAATTTCTCTGGTCCATATCTAATGGTTTGTTTGAATGACTGCAATAACTCAGTTTCTTTCAACAATCTGCTCAACAAGTTCCTTCCAACACGTCATGACATAACACAACAATTCCATTTTCTTATATTCTTGGTAATTTTCTTTTCTTGTGATTTACTTCTTACTTGGAAGGTTCATTTTTTTCATTAAAGAACTCCTCAAAAGTTAAGTGTTCTCAGGCGTCTACGGAATGTCTTCATATCATCCCAGTTGCTTGGCTCTGAGTGTGAGTTTGTCCTTCTTGTATGAAAAAGGGGGGGGTAAAAATGGATCTCATGTCTCGGATAATACATCACTATTCTACCACGAAATTCTTGAACTTTCGGATTATCAACTTACCTCTAACTGTTCTCAACAATTTTGTCATCGAGCGTTGAATTATTCTAATTTTATTCAACTCTACTATATACGCCGAATCTCTATTAATTTCAATTTTTTGCATTCTTACTTGTACGTTTAATGGTAAAATCTGGATGACCTTTCCTTAATTTTACTCCATTTCCATAACTGGAGACACTTTCAGAAACGACGTTTATCAGCCGAGTAAGTTTTATTCCATGATAAATAACTCGAGTATCTTCAACCCATAGTGGCCATTCATGTTGAACCTTGCCATATAATCTTTCAGAGCGAGATATATATATATATATTAATATAATATATTTATATATATATATATAATATTTATATATATATATCTTATTATATATATTATATATATATTATATATATATATATATTATATAATATATTATATAATAATATATTATATATGCGTGTGTGCTTTTGGGTATTTGGTTTTTTTTTTTTTTAATTTTTTCTTATCTATTGTATGTATGTGACAACTTTTAATATTGCGGAATATTATTGCGTATGTCATTTTCTACATTCGATGATGCAAGTACGGAATGCAGTATTTAATGCTGCATATCCGCTGTGTGGATGTTTCCATTCCCATGAATATTATAAAGGCTGAGACATTGGATACACCATA
>JABUQX010109220.1:0-7500 GCA_015478945.1 Trachelipus rathkii
ATATATATATATATTATTATATATATTAGAGCGCTCCGTAACACAGAGGTACAACACTCGTCAAGCAAGCGACAGGACCAAGGTTCAAGACTGGTTGTGAAGGGAGAATGTGAACTATTTTCAGTATGCGCTTAGCTTCGTCTCGCTCAAAGTAAATGAGTATATTGGTGGCTTGCTTGAATGGGCTGGCATCTAGATAGGTCCTGACCAGCGCACACACACATACATACTATCTGCAGTAGGCCAGAGAAAACCCAACCTTTATTATCGAAGGGTCCCAATGACAAGTCGAAAATTGTTAACCTTATACGGTATAGTGCTTACCCGTCCTACTTGGGGAGGTTATATATATATATATATATATATATATATATATATATATATATATATATATATATATATATATATATATATATATATATATATATATATATATATATATATATATATATGCAAACAATACTTAAAAGTAAGAAAACCTTTAAAAAGAAAACAAAAAACTTGTTTGTTAATATTCACAAAATCGAATGGGGTTTGAAAGGGTCTCAAATTGGGGTTCGAACATGGATTTGAACTGGGTCCCAACGACATAAATTTGATGTTAAGAGCTCTCCCAACCTAACTTATGAGTTATTCTTAAAAGCCACAAAATATAGAGCAAGTTATTTTGCACATTTCAAATAATGTTCTTAATGGAATATATATATATATATATATATATATATATATATATATATATATATATATATATATATATATACTGCTATATATATATATATATATGCTATATATATATATATATATATATATATATATATATATATATATATATTTTAAAATTAATTAACAAGCACACACGGAACGGGAACTCGGATCAAAAAAAAATTTTCACAAGGTAGCCTCTATGATACATAAATAGACGTTTTAGGGTCGAAATGAAAAAAAAAAATCATATCTCAAAAACTACAATAGCTACAGCGAAAAGGAATACATTTTTTGGAATCCTGGTAAAATTTTAGTAAAGAAAATGTAAAAAAAAAAAAATTATTGTTAGTAATTATAGTAATATGAGGAGAAAGCCTATTTAAGACCTTTTATACGTTACTCGGTTAAAATAAATAGACTTTCTATTATAGTTTTTTTTTTTTTTAATTAAAGAATACCCCAGGGTATACCGCACCGATGGCAGAGTCGGGGTCTCTCGGCCTTCCGGGGAACTACGGGGTAGGACTATTTCTCCCCCTCCGGGGAGGGTCTCCGGAACCCCCGCTCTTTGGTATTTGGGTGTCGCGGGGGTTCCTCCGCCCCTCCCCTACGGGGTATGGAAAACGTCCCCCCCTGTGTTCCCCGTCGGCTCGAGCCCCCTACATTGCCGTGTAATACCTTTACAAATAATATATATATATATATATATATATATATATATATATATATATATAAATATACAAATATATATATATATATATATATATATATATATATACAATTTCCCCTAGAACAGGTAAAAAAAAAAAATTCATTTCGACCCTAGAACATCTATTTATGTATCATAGATGCTACCTGTGAAAAATTTTTTTTTATCCGAGCTCCCGTTCCGTGTGGGCGTTAAGTAACTTTGTCCACTATATATATATATATATATATATATATATATATATATATATATATATATATATATATATATATATATATATATATATATATATATATATATATATATATATACTAGAGATGGACCGAATATTCATGGGCGAAACAAGGTTGGTGGAAAGCTTCGATGGATTGTTACGATCTAGAGAAATTTTTAAGCATTTGATGAAGCTTTAGAGTTGCTTGAATGGATCAAGATATTAAACCTTATTTAAAAAACTCAGATCTTTTGAAGTCTGCAATCTAAAGCAAATTTGTTATAAGTTTATTTATGATTTCAACTTTATTCACTTTATTCTTCCATTATGTACTACATTTGCAGTCTCCATAATTAGTGACAGCAACTGCTCTTAATCATGTTGAAAACGTGGTGTTTGTTTTGAAAGATTTTCAAGCAAACATCAATGAAACATTTTCAAATATTTTGAAAGTTGCATTGCAACAGAACTTCTGCTTTTTGTTAATGAAGAAATGAAATGCCTCATGTAAGAATCAATTTAAAATGAAAATATATATAGGGCTATTACAATTCTTTCCTTGATGATTTTTTAAAAAAAGTACTTACTAATCTTTGTAAAGTCACTCATTTCATCGATATCTATTAAAAATTTTACGAATTTTGCAAATAAACTTGAACTGTACAGTCACATTTGGATGTTAAGGATTTTAGCATTTACCTCACTCAAAGCGTGCACTCCAAAAAAATATTTCCCTACTCTGAAAAGGCTCAAAATATACTTTTTCAATTCTACAGGAGGAGAAAGCCTAACAGAGGCTGAGAAACGTAGATTGTTCATCATAGCTAAACAATATAAGAAGAAAGTTATCAATCATTTTGTTGTTCAGAGATCAAGTTGAGAAAGATTTTTATATATATATATATATATATATATATATATATATATATATATATATATATATATATATATATATATATATATATATATATATATATATATATAAAACTTTTTTATTTTGAAATTGCTATCAATGTTAGATTATTTTATTTCCTTTTATTGAAGCAATATATATATATATATATATATATATATATATATATATATATATATATATATATATATATATATATATATATAAATATATAGCGAACAGTGACAACTCTAGTAACTTTTTACTACTCCTACTTGCCTTAGAGACCAAAAAATATTAAAAAGTCAGCATATATATATATATATATATATATATATATATATATATATATATATATATATATATATATATATATATATATATATATATATATATATATATATATATATATATATATATATATATATATATATAAAATCTCATTCGAAGACTCGATGATAAGCCGCCGACGTAAATTTCAACTTGATTCCCTTTTTAAATATTAGCGATCAGTGGCAACTATTATTCTCTGAGTCAGAAAAATAATTCCGTTTTCTTTAAGTCTAGGCAACCTCTGTAATTGCCTGTCGACTCTAGTAGCAGTCATTTAAAAAAAAAAAAAAGATCTTTTTTATAAATAAATGTAAGTACAAAAGATATGAATTTTCATATATATATATATATATATATATATATATATATATATATATATATATATATATATATATATATATATATATATATATATATATATATATATATATATATATATATATATATATATATATATATATATTGATTTGCCTACTCAAGAATTTTGACCACGAGCCGCCACTGATATATATATATATATATATATATATATATATACCTCTATATCTATATATATATATATATATATATTCTATATATATATATATATATACTGCTGTAACTGCTGCTATATATATAAACTCAACCCCCGAAAATAATTTCTGGCTACGGCCATATACAGTGTATAACTGGCTCCGAAGGGTGCCGAGTTAGTAAATATTTGTATAATAATACAATATTTGTATCTTTATATATGTTATGAACCCGTAGATCTTGAATATGATGATTATAAGTTCATAATGGGTGTCTGGGAACGGACGAAATGCATAAGAGAAATGGAGAAAGGAGTCGGAGTCAGAGAAGGACGGAGGAGCCGGAGTTGACAACGGCACCGGTGTTGGAGCCGGTGCGGTGCTGAGTAAATAAATATTCGTTTAGTCTCATATTGGTATCAAAATATGTTTATAAGGTCGTAGAACTCGAATACGAGGGTTGTAAGCTAGTAAAGGGTGTTGGGGGATCCCCTCGGAGGAAGGATCTCCAGAAGAAATGCAATGAACGCAAAACAGAAGATGGAGGAAGGAAGAAGGAGGAAGGAGGAAGGATGGAGGAAGAAGTCTCATGTGTCGGACCAAATGAGTCATAGCCTGCGCCGGTGCTGGAGCCGGTGCGGTGCTCAGTTAGCAAACATTCGTTTGTTATTTTATTTTGTTTCATTTTACATTTAATTTTTGTTTCTAATTTAATTTTTTTTAATTTATTTTCAAATTTTTATTATTTTCATTTATTTTAATTTATTTTCCTTAAAAAATATAACTTTTACTAAATTTTTTATGCTTTTCATGTTTATAACGTAAAAAATTTGCGTTTTTAAACACTCTAAAGCAGTATATCTGTAAATCAATCCACCCACCCTACCCTCCCCACCCCTCCATGATCTATTGATCTATTGATTCAAGTCATATTTTTTACTAAAATTGTTGTTTTACATACCCTAAAGCAGTAAATCAATAAATCAAACCACCCACCCTACTTTCCCCCACCCATCCATGATCTATTGATCTATTGATTCGTCATATTTTTTACTAAAATTGTTATGTTTTACATACCCTAAAGCAGTAAATCAGTAAATCAAACCCCACCCCCTACCCTCCTATCCATCCATGATCTATTGATTCGTCATATTATTACTAAAATTATTGTTTTACATACCCTAAAGCAGTAAATCAGTAAATCAAAACACCCTCCCCAGTACCCTCATAGCCATCCTATGATCTATTGTTTCATGTCACATTTCGAGTATCATTTTGGATAAACATAACTTAAAATAAAGTTCTTTATACACTGACCAACGAAGATATGCTAACGTAACAAAGTTTTCATATTAATAAAGCTTACATAGCATCACCTGAACTAAGAATATAATGCACAACGACAAACCTAACACACCTTAAGCCGAATAAACTGCTTACATTAACAAAGTTCCATACTTAATAACAGTAAAGTAACTAACATAGCATTCAAAAACGTAACTTATTCCCACTTTTGTCAAGCATATCTCTGCTATGAAATAATGCTGATTTATTAACACAGTATGTTCCTTTCTAATTATCATAACCTTGTCTAAATATCATACACAGACCAACGAATATATGCTAACGTAACAACGTTTTTATTAACATAGTAATATTTATAAAATTTATCATAACCTTACCTAACTATCATAATTCCCAACGAATAGTTTATTGCAAACATAACAAAATTTTATCCAAACATAGCATAAAAATAAGTTCTTTATATACTAACCAACGAATATATGCTAGCGTAACAAAGTTTTCACATTAATAAAGCTAACATAGCATAACCTGAACTAAGAATATAATATACAACGACAAACCTAACACACCTTACGCCCGAATAAACTACTAACATTAACAAAGTTCCAGTACTTAACAACAGTAAAGTAACTAACACAGCGTACAAAAACGTAACCTATTCACACTTTTTCAAGCATATCTCTAACATATCAATGTTAATTTTACATTAACATGGTAATATTTAACAAAAATTCATCATAACCCTGTCTAATTATCATACTGACCAGCGAATATATGCTATCGTAACAAAGTTTTTACATTAATATAGTAATATTTAACAAAAATTCATCATAACCTTACCTAACTATCATAATACCCAACGAATAATTGCAAACATAACAAAGTTTTATCCAAACATAACATAAAAATAACAAAGTTTTATCCAAACATAACATAAAAATAAGCTCTTTGAATAAAATCATAGTAAAGTGTAATAGTTTACTGATTTTAAAACAGTAAATCAAATCACCAGCCCCTCCACTCCCCTCCCCACCCCCGTCCCATGATCTATTGATATATTGATTCAAGTCATATTTCGAGTATCATTTTGGATAAGCATAACATAAAAATAAGTTCTTTATATACTGACCTACAAATATATGCTAACATAACAAAGTTTTAACATCAATAAAGCTAACATATCATAACCTGAACTAAGAATATAATGTACAACGACAAACCTAACATACCTTACGCACGAATAAACAGCCAACATTAACAAAGTTCTATACTTAACAACAGTAAAGTAACTAACATTGCATACAGAACGTATCCTATTCACACTTTTTCAATCATATCTGTAACATATCATTGTTATTTTTACCTTAACATAGTAATATTTAACAAACATTTATCATAACCTTACCTAATTATCATACAGACCAACGAATATATGCTAAGGTAACAAAGTTTTCCCATCAATA
This sequence comes from Trachelipus rathkii, assembly GCA_015478945.1. Classification (NCBI taxonomy): domain Eukaryota; kingdom Metazoa; phylum Arthropoda; class Malacostraca; order Isopoda; family Trachelipodidae; genus Trachelipus; species Trachelipus rathkii. Next base: position 6,134 of record JABUQX010109220.1, read on the forward strand.
AAGCTAACATATCATAACCTGAACTAAGAATATAATATACAACGACAAACCTAACATACCTCACGTATGAATAATCTGCTAACATTTACAAAGTTCCCTACTTATCAAAGGTAAGTAGCTAACAGGACATACAAAACTCAATGTATCCCCACTTTTCCAACATATCAGCAACAGCTAAAGCAGTATTATCTAACAAAATCCCTTAACAAAGTGACCAATCTATCAAAGATAACCCTATCTTGAACTATGAATTGATACTACCTTCATCAAAGCGCCACTCACATCAAATATAACATCATTTTGAACTATGAATAAACGTAGACATTAGCAAAATTCTCGGGCAAACCTAACATTACTCAGCAAAAACTTAACTAAGCCCACGTTTCTAACACATCATCACCAGTTAACACAGTAATATCTTACGAAACCTATCATTTCTCTAACAAATCAGTGTTAATTTCACATTGTCATAGTAATATTTAACAAAATGTAACAGAAATTAAACATAGCCTAACATATCTAACACTTACAATGGGCGAAAACCTACAATAGATACTAACATTTGAAACTATGAATAAGACATTAACATTTGGACCTATGAATAAGTTCTCAACCTACCCATCATTACACAGCAAAACTCAACCTATCCCTGCTTTTCAATCATATCATCAGCAGCTAAAGCAGTATTATCTAACAAAATTAAAGATACCCGCATCTTTAACTATGAATTGATACTACATTCATCAAAGTGTCTTGCATATCAAATATAACATCATTTTGAAATATGAATAAACTTGGACATTAGCAAAATTTTCTGTCAAACATCATAAAATAACCTATCGATCATGCAGATCAACGAATAAACGCTAACAACTTAGCCTATCCTACCTTTCGAAACATTACGCAATACCTTCGAGTCGTTAGGCTTACACGGTAGGCTTATCATTAGAGTTACTTTCATGTTTATACAAAAGCTTTCACGAATGCGCTCACTCATCAACATAATCTCAATCTTTACTATACATAACCGAACAATTTTCAGCGACGAGTCCCACTACTTGGAGATCACCCCCAGAGAGATTGACGAATACATATATTCATTGGTACTCCGCTTAAGGGCACAGCCCAAAGGGTTGTGCCCTTATGTAACCGCTTACACCTATACCTTCGTGCATTCAAAATCTGCTCCCCTTCACACCTCAGTACAGAAACTACTTACCTAAAACAAAAGTTTGAAAAACTAAAATACCCACCCCATGTAATACATACAGCATATAAAAAAGCCAGGAAAACTTTTTATCACACCAATATAAAAAAAACAAAACACAAACATAAATACCCATCCCAAACATTAACACAAATAACAA
>JABUQX010109220.1:15000-24314 GCA_015478945.1 Trachelipus rathkii
ACCGACCCTGCCATGGAATACATACACCAACCCTAGCTCACACCTACACCCACGTCTACACACACTATGACACTTATGCACACACGCACACCCGCTAGGCTATTTATACACACACACACATACGCTAGGCTTTTTATACACACATACACCTACCCATAGGCACTTACGCTCACACCTATACCTACACACACAAGCACACATACCTAGACACATACATCCACCCTTGATACATATACCAGCCGTAGCTCACACCTACACCTACAACACACACACACACACACACACACCACACATAATATATTATATATTATATATTTATATATATATATATTATATTTATATATATATATATATTATATATATAATAATATACACCTTTTACTTAAAATAAAAATGAGTCATGTATCAGGGAACGGTATCCAGAGGAGCGTTTGGGGTAAAGCTCCATCAGCGACTAATTCACAATTGATGAGTCGAGTACTGAGGCCATGTAGTTACACTCTAAAACCAGGAAAAGCTGACCAATAACATTAAAAATTAGAAATCTATTTAAGAAGTTATACCAATATAAATAATGAAAAAGAATGAGGAATGAGTAAGAAGAAAAAATCCAGAGTGCCTGATTATATAATCATTTTTATTTTACTACAAAAATTGTACGAAATTTTTATTAAAAAACATTAACATTACATACCCTTAAAGCAGTAAATCAGTAAATCAATAGAGGTGTTACCTAACACCTAAGGGATTAGTATGCTTTTGTTTTACTGCTTTAACTTGCCTTTAACTCATGTTTTTACTGCTTTAACTCAATATGTTTAACGCTTTAACCACATATTTATTAAATTACATTACTTAAAGCAGTCATCAGTAAATGCCCATAGAGGGTGGTTACAACATGCAACAAGGGTTAGTATGCTTTTTTGTTTTACTGCTTTACTGCTTTCACTCATGTTTTACTGCTTTAAATCACATGTTTTACTGCTTTAACTCATATATTTATTAACATTACATACCTTAATTAGCAGTAAAATCAGTAATCATAGAGGTGTTACATAGCACCAAGGGGATTAGTATGCTTTTTGTTTTACTGTTTTACCTGCTTTAACTCATGTTTTATTACCTGCTTTATCATATGTTTTACTCCTCTTAACTCATATATTTAAATCTACACCTTACATACCTTAAAGCAGTAAATCAGTAAAATCAAACTGCGACAGTAACACCAAAGAGGGATTAGTATGCTTTTGTTTTTACTGCTTTAAAGTTTCTTGGCTTTTTTTTTTTTTTTTTTTAAAACCTTTGCCCAAAAAAAAAAAATGTTTTTTACTGGCTTTAAGCTCAAAGTTTTACTGCTTTAAACTCCAGTATGTTTTACTGCTTTAACTGCTTTTTTTCTACTGCTTTTAACTCATGTTTTACTGCTTTACTCATATGTTTTACTGCTTTTAACTCATATGTTTAACTGCTTTAACTCATATATATTTATTAACATTATGTTTTTTATTTTTGTTTAATACTTTTTATTTATTTTATTATATTTTATTATTTTTATTATTATTTTTATTATTTTTAATTTTTTTATACTTAGTGTTATTTACTTCATGCCTATTGTTATTATTATTTTTAGAAATACACATTCACTATGACACACACACACACACACACACACACCACACACCACACACACACACACACTACACTTATACACACATTCACTATGACTTATACAACCATTCACTATGACACTTACATTTACCTCATAGACACTTACATTTACACTTACACACAGAACATCACACACACACTCACACACAGATTTATCTTACACACGCAGCATTACTTACACTCACACCGATTTACTTACACTCACACACCAGATTTACTTACATACACACGCACCACTCACTACACATATAACGATAATTGTATTAAAACAATTTTATGTTTAATTAAACGTACATTTATATTACTCATTAAAATAAAATAAAATTAATTTTAAAGTTTCTTAAAACTTCTAAATAATAAATCAATCATTATCTTTGAACAAAGATTTATTATTAACTGTTAATACTTTTTGTTTATAAATTTTATATCTATCAAAGTTTTAAAAATATAACTTTTACTAAAATTTTAAATTTTATTAAAACATATATTTTACGTACCTTAAAGCAATAAATCAGTAAATGAAGGTCAGCCCTAGCACCCCTCTACAAACAAGCTATGCCACGTTTTTTGGTTCCTTGACTTACTGGCTTTACATCATCTTTTAGCCATGTAAATAAGTATAAAAATAAACAAAAAAGCTCCTTCTCCCTTGCCTAACCTAGACATGTATTTTATTAAAAATCTTTCTAAGTTCTTATTTAAAATAAACAATTTATTACTTACATTTATATTATTCGCTCGATGTTAACTAAAAAATATTTCAAAAGTTTTTTTAAATAATTCGGATTTTCTTTATTATTATTATTAATTAATTATTATCTATGTACAATTGACAATCCATCACGAGAAAACACAACAAACCGCACTCCTTACAAATACGAAACTGACCTCTCTCTGTAAATGTGTTGACAATAACTACTTTAGGCCTAATTTTAGGATAAGCCTTTTTTTGTAGCCAACGGGGCGATTTAGGCCTCATTCCCAGGTCAAAATTATTTCAAACTGACCCTTTTTCCTGTAAAAATTGTGGTGCAATAACTATCGTTAGGCCTAAATTTGGCCCTAAATTTAGGTATAGCCCTTTTGTATCCCATGCTGATTTAAGCCTAATAACCAGGTCCAAAAGGTAATTCCAGTCATAGAACAAGAATCATTGGTTATTAATTATTATTTTTGATAAATATAATTTTCAAGCTGAAAACATGCTGGATCGGTAAGATCCTTTAAGCAGGTAGAAGGAAATGTTTTCCTTACTTGTGATTGGTTCGAGAAATCCTTATCTCTATATGACCTCGTAATGTGATTGGTCGAGAATTATTTAACGTCTTTTTGACATTAACTTGTTCTTTAACCACTTGTATTTGAGCAGGTGTGCTTTATTATCTTTTTAGACCCCAACTCATTTTAAAATCATAGTCATTTTTAGCTGTTAAGCGGTGCACAAGTTATCTGAATTTGTATTAAATGTGTTTTTATTTTTACTAAGTGTATATCATATTTATAATAAATACTTACATTTGAGGAATAATTATTAATTTCACTAGAATGGATAATAATTATTCACTAGATTTATAGTAGAATCACGTGAAGCAAAACGCAAGAGGGCCCGCCCGAGAGCACGACCCGGTGCGGGAACCGACGCATGAACGCCGCCGGCGTAATATTACTACGCGGTCGCGAAAATATGGGGCGTTGTATTTCAAAGTGGTAGGGCATACATCCTAGAGGTTGATATCTTTTGGACACCGTCCCATTCAGTATGTATAATATTAGTTTGTGTACTGTATCAAGGTATATTTACGAACCTTATAACATGTGTTCAAGCGCATTAGTTTATTTAAAGTCCTGGTATATCAGTGTTTATTACAAACCAAGGGAGATATTCTCGATGGTTGCCGAATGCATACAACATCTGATATAGAAGAGGTATGAACTTACATACTTAGATGTAATTTTGTATATTAATTAATTAAATACACAATGTGTGTACATGCATAATAAACTTCCCCTCATTGTACAAACCGTAATTTCTCTTTATGGATTTCCAGTATTGGTATCATATCATTATACTTCAAAATTACATCGAAGTATGTAAGTTCATACCTCTTCTATATCAGATGTTGTATGCATTCGGCAACCATCGAGAATATCTCCCTTGGTTTGTAATAAACACTGATATACCAGGACTTTAAATAAACTAATGCGCTTGAACATATTTTATAAGGTTCGTAAATATCCGTAAATATACCTTGATACAATACACAAACTAATATTATACATACTGAATGGGACGGGGTCCAAAAGATATCTTCCTCTAGGATGTATATGCCCTACCACTTTGAAATACAAACGCTCCATATTTTCGCGAGCGCGTAGTAATATTACGCCGGCGGGTTCATGCGTCGGTTCCGCACCGGGTCGCGCTTGCGGGCGCTCTGCGTTTTGCTTCACGTGATCTACTATAAATTTAAGTAATTTAATTATTATCTATTCTAGTGAAATAAATAATTATTCCTCAATGTAACTTTTTTATTATAAATATGATATACACTTAGTAAAATAAAACACTTTTTAATACAAATCAGATAACTTGTGCACCGCTTAACAGCTAAAATGACAATGATTTTTAAAATGAGTTGGGGTCTAAAAGATAATAAAGCACACCTGCTCAAATACAGTTTAAAGAACAAAGCTAATTTTCAAAAGACGATAAATATCTCGACCAATCACATACGAGGTCATATAGAGATAAAGATTACTCCGACCAATCACAAGTAAGGAAAACATTTCTTTTTACCTGCTTAAAGGATCTTACCCATCCAGCATGTTTCAGCTTGAAATATATTTATAAACATAATAATAATAACAATGAATTTGTTCTATCCTGGAATTACCTTTTGACCTGGTATTAAGCTTAAATCAGCATGGGATACAATAAAGGCTTATCCTAATATTTAGGCCTAAATTTAGCCTAACGTAGTTATTGCACCACATTTTACAAGAAAAAGGTCAGTTTGAAATATATTTTGACGTGGAATTAGGTCTAAATCGCCCCAGGCTAACAAAAAAAGGATTATCGCTAATTTTAGGCCTAAAGTAGTGTATTTCAACACATTTTACAGAGAGAGGTCAGTTCGTATCTGTAAGGAGTACGGGTTGTTGTGTTTTCTCGTGATGGGATTGTCAATGTACATAGATAAATAATAATATATAATATAATAATAAAGAAATCCGAATTACTTAAAAAACTTGAAATATTTTTAGTTAAACATCGAGCGAATAATATAAATGTAAGTGAATAATTGTTTATTTTAAAATAAGAACTTAGAAAGATTTTATAAAAACATGTTATGTTAGCAGAGAAGAACTTATTTTGTTATTTTTATACTTATTACATGGCTAAAGATGATGTAAAGGCAGTAAGTCAATGGAACAAACGTGGCATAGCTTGGTGTAGAGGGTGCTAGGGCTGACCTTACTGATTTACTGATTTATTGCTTAAGGTACGTAAAAATATATGTTTTTAATATAAATTTCATAAAATTTTTAGTAAAAGTTATTTTAAAACTTGATAGTTAAAATTTATAAACAAAAGTATTAACAGTTAATAATAAATTCTTTGTCCAAAGATATAATTGATTTATTATAGAAGTTTTTTTTTTTTTTTTAAAGAAATTTAAAATAAGTTTAGTTATATTTGGAATGAGTAATATAAATGTACCTGCATTTTAATTAAAAAACATAAAATGTTTTAATAAATATACGTATATGTGTAAGTGAGTGTGCGTGTGTAAGTAAATCTGTGTGTGAGTGTACGTAAATTCTGTGTGAGTGTAAGTAAATCTGCGTGTGTAGTAAATCTGTGTGTGAGTGTGTCTGTGTGTGTGGTTGTGTAAGTGTAAATGTAAGTGTCTATGGGTAAATGTAAGTGTCATAGTGAATGTGTGTATAAGTGTCATAGTGAATGTGTGTATAAGTGTAAGTGTGTGTGTGTGTGTGTGTTGTGTGTGTGTGTGTGTGTGTGCGTGTGTCAATAGTGAATGTGTGTGTTCTTAATAATAATAACAATAGGCATGAAGGAAATAACACTAAGTATAATAAAAAAAAAAAAATAAAATAATAATAAAAAATAATAAAAATAATAATAAAATAAATAAAAAGTATTAAAACAAAATAAAAAACATAATGTTAATAAATATATTAGAGAGTTAAAGCAGTAAAACATATGAGTTAAAGCAGTAAAACATACGAGTTAAAGCAGTAAAACATGAGTTAAAGCAGTAAAACATGAGTTAAAGCAGTAAAACAGACAGTTAAAGCAGTAAAACATGAGTTAAGCAGTAAACATGAGTTAAAGCAGTAAAGCATAAAACAAAGCATACTAATCCCCCCTTTGTGTTAGGTCACACCTCTATTGATTTTGATTTACTGCTTTAAGGTATGTAATGTTAATAAATATATGAGTTAAAGAGAAACATATGTTAAAGCAGTAAAACATGAGTTAAGCAGTAAAACAGTAAAAACAAAAGCATACTAATCCCCTTGGTGCTATGAAACACCTCTATTGATTTACTGATTTACTGCTTAGGGTATGTAGTTAATAAATATATGAGTAAAGCAGTAAAACATGTGAGTTAAAGCAGTAAACATGAGTTAAAGCAGTAACAGCAGTAAAACAAAGCATACTAACCCTTGTTTGCTATGTAACACTCTATGATTTACTGATTTACTGCCTTTAAGGTATGTAATTTTAATAAATATGTGAGTTAAGCAGTAAAACATATGAGTTAAAGCGGTAAAGATGAGTTAAAGCAGTAAGCAGTAAAACAAAAGCATGCTAATCCTTAGGTGTTTAGGTAACACCTCTATTGTTTAACTGATTTACTGCTTTAAGGTAATTAAATATGCAAATTTTTTAATAAAATTTCGTTCAGTTGTAGTAAAATAAAATGATTATATATCAGACACTCTGGATTTTTTTCTTCCTTTCTCATTCCTCATTCTTTTTCATTATTTATATTGGTATAACTTCTTAAATAGATTTCTAATTTTTAATGTTATTGGTCAGCTTTTCCTGGTTTTAGAGTGTAACTACATGGCCTCAGTACTCGACTCATCAATTGTGAATTAGTCGCTGATGGAGCTTTACCCCCAAACGCTCCTCTGGATACCGTTTCCCTGGATACATGAATCATTTTATTTTAAGTAAAGGTGTATATATAATATATAATTATATATATATAATATATATATATACTATATAATAAAATTTTTTTAAAATAGTATATATATATATATTATATATATATATATATATATATACTATATATATATATATATACTATATATATATAATATATATATATATTATATATATAATATATATTATGTGTGGGTGTGTGTGTAGGTGTAGGTGTGAGCTAAGGTGGATGTATGTATCTAGGGTGCGATGTATGTGTCTAGGATGTTGTGTTTGTGTGTGTAGGTATAGGTGTGAGCGCGTAAGTGCCTATGGGTAGGTGTATGTGTGTATAAAAGCCTAGCGTATGTGTGTGTGTGTGTATAAATAGACCTAGCGGGTGTGCGTGTGTGCATAAGTTCCATAGTGTGTGTAGACGGGGGTGTAGGTGTGAGTAGGGTTGGTGTAAAATGTTCCATGGCAGGTCGGTAAGGTGGGTGTGTGTATATAGGGCAGGTGTATGTGTCTAGGCATGTGTGTGTGTAGGTGCAGATGTGAGTGTAAGTGTCTATGGGTGGGTGTATGTGTGTGTGTATAAGTAGCCTAGCGGGTGTGTGTGTGGTGTGTGGTATAAGTAGCGAACGGGTGTGTGTTGTGTGTAGTTGTGTGAGTGTGTAAGTATCGTTTTATATGTATGTGTTTGTGTGTATGTGTGATAGCGATTTTTACTCTCTCTCTCTCGTTGTATAATATATATATATAATATATATTATATATATATATTATATACTATATATATTATATATTAATATTATATATATATATTATTATATATATATATTATGTATATATATTTATATATAATTGCATATATATAAAATGAAAATTCGGATGCGCTTTTTCTAAACTTTTAATATGGAAATAGCTATTTCCAAAATTTGTGCTATGTATAAAAATGATTTATATATAAGTAACAATTGTTCAGGTATAAATGGGCATTCAGACGGAGCCCAATTAGTTAAGTCCTATACACTTCCTTAAGAGGCTACGGGTCGAGTTCCAGTTCGGTTAGTGACTGGTATAGGTCACATTTTTTAAATTCCCACAATTCCTTTGTTCATTCTTGTGGGTGGGATGATTCGCATCAGAAGATAGAAGATGTTATGCGCATGCGCATGATGCATATACATGTATGCGCAAACGTCTGTGCATATACAATGGCTAAGTAGTATAAAATGACATGTGGCGACCATTCCTTAAAGAAGGCCCAATGGGTTCAGGATACCTGTGAAACCTTCCAGAAGAGTACAAGAGCAACTATATATATATATAATATATATATATATATAATATATATAATATTATATATATATACTATAGATATATTAAATATATATATATAATATATATATATATATATATATATATATATATAGTGAAAAGCAAATTTGAAAATAGATTCAATGAAAACTATGGTATAGGGGATTGGGAATACCTCCTTGGAGAGCACAGACAGATAAAGCAGTCACGGTGAATGGAATGTGTATAGAGATACGGTGAATGAAACGGGGTAGGAGGGAAGGACTGGGATGATGAGGGTGCGTGTGTATAAGGGTGAGTGTATGTGTCTATGGATGTATTCGTGGATATTAAAATACATTCATGAGTTATAGAAAAACGAGGAATGCGAACAGCGGAAAAAAAAAACTAACTCCGCTTGTGCATGCGGTGTAGCCCGGTGGTGGCGGTGTTCGGCGCGGTTTCGGGGGGCCTTGCGGTTAAGCGAAACGCGTTGGTGAACTCCACCGCGACCGGGATATCGCAGCCTTAAGGGGGGGGGGGAAATCCGCGAAAAAATAAAAAAATAATAAATAAAAAAAAATAAAATTATAAAAGCTATAAAATAAAAAAAAAATTAATAAATAAATAAAATCTAAAATAAAATAAAAAACAAAAGCACTAAAAAAACACCGCATGAGGTAGCTGAGTATTCAAAAATTACGGTGCAACAAAAGCTCCAGGAAGGTTCCCTGGCTGGAGCTCTGGGGGGCCCAAAAGGATCAAGGTTAAGACATCAAAAAAGGGCTAAGCCCCTAAACAACTACAAAACTCTCAGGTGGGTGTAAATTGACCCATGGACGAAAAAATTAGGGTGGGGGTAAAATAGGGGGCAATACGTACGACGGAGGCGAAGCTACCGTTTGGCGCAACCCTTCCTCGAAGGGTTGCAAAAATTTAGGGTTGCCAAAAAATTAGGGTTCTCAAAAAAATTAGGGATGCCAAAAAATTTAGGGTTGCCGAAAAATACCGTGGGCCAAAATTGACCATGGGACCGAAAGGGTTGGTCGAAAAAGGTAGGCCCAAGTAAAGGCCAAAAAAGGTCAAGGCCAGGTAAAAATTTGGGCTCAAAAAAGGTCAAGCCAAAAAGGTCAAGGCAGGTAAAAAATTGGGCTCAAAAAATGCGGTT
>JABUQX010109221.1:12500-22500 GCA_015478945.1 Trachelipus rathkii
ATAGGTAACTGTTCATGATTTGTCACATCTGGAGTTTCATCCACGATTACAGAGAAGTACTTGCTTTTCTTGATACTTTCAATTATGCTGTTTTTTATTTTCTGGCTAAAATTTCCAGCATCTCGTTTTGTACATCGTGATAAACATAATTAAAGTAATTTTCTCGCTCTAAAAACATCTTCTTCAAAAGTAAATTATCTGATGACCGCAATTTCAACAACTGTAATAGTTAGCCCGGTTATTCAAAGATTCTTCTTCCCTATGGCCTCTTAATGTTAAGCCTTGTCTGCCATGAAAAAGTAATGCTCCAAACAGAATTTTAAGGTTCTCGCGTTTTTTTTACTTCTTCTTTGTGATGGGAAGAAATCTTCTCTGATACGCTTTCTTTAGACTTTAAACTTTCTTGCCAGCGATGCAAAGCGTTCAGATGAGAAGTACGTTCTTGTTCTTGAAAACGTTGTGTTGATTATTCCAGTTCTTAAACCCGTTAGTAATAAATGTTAACTCATAACCCCCAACCCTGCCAAATAATCGACATGGAAAACAGAAGGCTTTGTGACCAGAGACACTATATTTAAGCCACTTAAATTGTGAGTACCAATCACTTCTAAATCTTCTTCCTTTGGTCTTTGGTAATTGTGCCAGGGAAGATTAGAATGGCCCCTCTTTAAAATATTCCAAGGCAGCATCTTTGCCATAAAGTGAATCTCGTCTGTGGAGGTTAGACTGAGACCGGTTTAAATTTAGATATTGTACATGAGGTTTGCTAACCTGACTTTCACTGTCACAAAAGGAATTAGATGAAGAGTCAGGTCCAGGATCGTCATTAACAATGGAAGTACTAGGTACAGGACTAGCTTCCGATGTAGCGACAGAGTTCTCAGTTACAATGCTTTCTTCTTTCTGTTTTTTACTAAAAAAAAAATGCAGTAATGTTTCTTTTGTACCTCTCTTCATTTCTCACTTGCTACACTAACAAGTTAACAAGTTGAAAACCGTATCACATTCACAAGTACACTAATAACCAAAAGCTCTTATAACTTTATAGGAACACAGAGTACGCAATGTCACAAGAAAAAAATTACTACTAAATTGTGGTGCGTGTTCCTTAATCTTAAAAATCTTGGCTTCTAGAAGTTTCTTTTCGAGACTGTTAGAGGCAACCGGTAAACGGCAGAGCTAATTGGTCAGTCGAAACGATTACCATGGAAACGTGCTGTCGTGGGTGGAGTCGCGCATGCTTGCTGAATGACAGCGCTATTAACCAGGGAGGAGAGGGTAGGTACAGTGACAATTTCTAGGAATTGATGCTATTATACGTACTAATTATTACATATATTAACTATATAGTATTCATTAAGTTATATTTGTCACCAGTTATGCAACTATTTATTTTAAAAAGCCGTAATTTTCTTAATAGCTTAAATCTATCGTTGAAAATTATCAATAAATCAACAATTTTGTATTTCTACTCGAAATAAACGAAGTGATATTTATCAAAGAAAATCCTTGTTTTGTTTGTTAAAATGGAATATCACAAAGTAAAGGATAAATAAATTCAATATTTTCTTCTCTTTGATATTGCTGTTCGTATATTAAACAAATTAATTAAAAAAGTGGGGGGCAACTGCCCCCCCTATATATATATATATATATATATATATATATATATATATATATATATATATATATATATATATATATATATATATATATATATATATATATTTATATATATATATATATATATACTCTTTCTCTATATATATATATGTATATATATATAAATATATATATATAAATGTATAACGAAATATGATCGCATAATCAACCTACAATCAACTAAAATATGACGTCATATCATATCTCTCAAAGTATTTGTGTCACGCGCATTCAAACATACAAAAATAAAAGGGCAGGGTCTATATATCACTCTTTTTTCTAAACCCCTCATCTTCTTATATATATATATATATATATATATATATATATATATATATATATATATATATATATATATATATATATATATATATAATATATATATATATATATATATATATGCTATAACTATATATATATATAATATATGCAGTGGCGGCGATTGGGTTTCAAATTCGGGGGCAAATTTACCATTATAAATAGAAGGTAAGGTAGGAAGCGTCAATCTAAATGCACCAATATAAAAGGCAAATAATAATTAGATAACTGTTACACAAATATTTAATGTGCTGATGCTGAAATACGAGCATGATTCATTGTTATATACATATATGGAAAATGCAAATGTCTTATTTTAGCATAAGATTACAAATTCAATTGTTGAAACTTTAAAATAAAAAGTAACTCAAAGAGTGTTAAAAGTAACGAGACTTACTAGTTTATGAAACTTGAAAGAAAGATAAGTGCTTTGTTCTCTTCTAGAGTACACTTCTAAACATTCATCTAAGTTTATTTGTGTGTCTTCATTGGATATGGCTAGCAATGCCAGATGTGTTAAACGTTCCTGTTTTGTTGCATTTCTTAAATAGTTTTTTACACTTTTGAGAAACACTGAAAAATCGTTCTACTGGCGCTGTAGACACAGGAACTGTTAAATACAATTTGAAAAGCTTCGAAATATTTGGGTATACAACTTGATTGTGGGATTGTTTTGCTTTAAACTGCAACGCAAATCTGGAAATTAATGTGCGATCAGCTTTTATTATTTCTTTCCTAGAAAATATGTCAAATTCTGCAAATAAGCTGTCACATTTAATCTCATATACTTCCCCTATAACAGAACAAGCTTCTTTGAACTCTTTGTTGGTGATAGAGTCACGTTTAAATGTAGCAATTATTGCAGTTTCCATGTGGCATAGCAACGTCAACTGATTTTTTGTCGAAGCGCGACTTTGTTTTCAACAATATTGTCAAGAAATGGATAGTATGTTGTTTTTAAGCAAAGGTCACGAGGTGAAGAAACAGCTGGATGAACATCTCCTCCGCCAATTTTATGTGGAACTTTGCGCTTACGTGGAGTGATTGGTCCTTCAAATCCATGTTGCTCACAAAATATCATTGCCTCAGATCAAATCAAGTCAAATTTATTTTCATTATGAAGATCTGCAATAGCTGTTTCAATCCGCTTGGCAACATCAACAACTTCGTGAATTGAAATATCGTGATTCTGAATGTATTTTGAAAGAATGTTTGTCCTTTCAAATACTTGTTTCATCATATTCAGCCCAAATACAAATTCCATTTTTTTGTTACCCCAACTCATGAGCTTCACCACCAACCCTTGCGTCATTAGCTTTAATATCTTCCAGAGTCTGTATTATTTCTGGCAGATGCTGTTGAACAGCTCGAAGACTTTCATATCGACTGCTAAATCTAGTGTCACTCAGTACCTTGAGAGACAAGTTTGTCCTAGATTCTGTTTTATTACTTTCACCGATAACCCCTTCCTTTATCTTTATAAATATTTCATGGCGTTTCGGCGAGGCTTCAATGAACCGCACTGAAAAATATTGCGAACCATGGAAATACGTTTCGATAAATCCACAAGAGCAAGATTTAAAGAATGCATGTAACAGTGCACATACATTGCGTTCGGATTATTTTCTTTTAATCTTGCTGCTACGCCTTTATATATACCTGACATATTTGCTGCCCCGTCATAGCATTGGGCTACTATATTAGAGGTCTCTAAACCTACTTCATTTAGCACAGACAGGAGTAGGCGATACAATGATTCTCCATCTGTAAGGTCTGTCTTATAAAAACCAGGAAATCTTTCTTCGATTTTTAAATCATTAGCTACATACCTCAATACGATAGGCAACTGTTCATGATTTGTCACATCTGGAGTTTCATCCACGATTACAGAGAAGTACTTGCTTTTCTTGACACTTTCAATTATGTTGTTTTTTATTTGACTGGCTAAAATTTCCAGCATCTCGTTTTGTACATCGTGATGAACATAATTAAAGTACTTTTCTCGCTCTAAAAACATCTTCTTCAAAAGCAAATTATCTGACGACCGTAAATTCAACAACTGTACATAGCTACCCCGGTTATTCAAAGATTCTTCTTCCCTCTTCATATTAAGCCTTCTTTGCCAAGAAAAAGTAATGTTTCAAACAGAATTTTAAGGTACTCGCTTTTTTTTTTTTTTTTACTTCTTCTTTGTGATGGGAAGAAATCTTCTCTGATACGCTTTCTTTAGACTTTAAACTTTCTTGCCAGCGTTGCAAAGCGCTCAGATGAGAAGAAGTACGTTCGTGCTCTTGAAAACGCTGTGTTGTTTTTTCCAGTTCTTAAACCCGTTAGTAATAAATGTTAACTCATAACCACCAACACTGCCAAATAATCGACATGGAAAACAGAAGGCTTTGTCACCAGAGACACTATATTCAAGCCACTTAAATTGTGAATACCATGCACTTCTAAATCTTCTTCCTTTGGTCTCTGGTAATTGTGCCAGGGAAGGTTGGAATGGTCCGTCTTTAAAATATTCCAAGGCAGCATCTTTGCCACAAAGTGGATCTCGTCTGTGGAGGTTAGACTGAGACCGGTTTAAATTTAGATATTGTACATGAGGTTTGCTAACCTGACTTTCACTGTCACAAAAGGAATTAGATGAAGAGTCAGGTCCAGGATCGTCATTAACAATGGAAGTACTAGGTACAGGACTAGCTTCCGATGTAGCGACAGAGTTCTCAGTTACAATGCTTTCTTCTTTCTGTTTTTTACATGCAGTAACGTTCCCTTTGGGACTCTCTTCATTTTTCACTTGCTGCACTAACAAGTTAACCAGTCGCAAACTATCACATTCACAAGCACACTAATAGCCAAAAGCTCTTATAACTTTATAGGAACACAGAGTACGCAATGTCACAAGAAAAAAATTACTACTAAATTGTGGTGCGTGTTCCTTAATCTTAAATAATAATCTTGACTTCTAGTTTCTTTTCGAGACTGTTGGAGGCTACCGGTACACGGCAGAGCTAATTGGTCAGTCTAAACTATTACCACCATAGAAATGTACTGTCGTGGGCGGAGTCGTGCATGCTTGATGAATGACAGCGCTATTAACGAAGGGGAGGTACTGTGACAATTTTTAGGAATTGATGCTATTATACGTACTAATTATTACATATATTAACTATATAGTATTCATTAAGTTATATTTGTCACCAGTTATGCAACTATTTATTTTAAAAAGCCGTAATTTTCTTAACAGTTTAAATCCTTCATTGAAAATTATCAATAAATCAACAATTTTGTATTTCTACTCGAAATAAACGAAATGTTATTTATCAAAGAAAATCCTTGTTTTGTTTGTTAAAATGGAATATCACAAAGTAAAGGATAAATAAATTCAATATTTTCTTCTCTTTGATATTGCTGTTCGTATATTAAACAAATTAATTAAAAAAAAGTGGGGGCAACTGCCCCCTAATCCGCCACTGTATATATATATATATATATATATATATATATATATATATATATATATATATATATATATATATATATATATATATATATATATATATATATATATATATATATATATATATATATATATATATACATATTGACATGCTCCTATATATTATATATATGCTGATACTTATATGTGAATGTCTGCAATCATGATTGCATAATCAACCTGCAATCAGCACAAAATATGACGTCATATCATCTCAAAGTATTTGTGTCACGCGCATTCAAACGCCACAAAAATAAAGGGCGGGGTTTTTGTTTGCACGTCAGGTTACATATATCAATAAATATATATATATATATATATATATATATATATATATATATATATATATATATATATATATATATATATATATATATATATATATATATATATATATATATATATATATATATATATATATAGTGGCGGCGATTGGGTTTCAAATTTGGGGGGGCAGGAATTTACCATTATACATGAAAGGTAAGGTGGGAAGCGTCAATCTAAATGCACCAATATAAAAGGCAAATAATAATTAGATAAAACACTGTTACAAAAATATTTAATGCCCTGATGCTGAAATACTTGAGCATGATACATTGCTATATACATATATGAAAAATGCAAATGTTTAATTTTAGCATAAGATTACAAATTCAATTGTTGAAACTTTAAAATAAAAAAGTAACTCAAAGAGTATTAAAAGTAATGAGACTTACTAGTTTATGAAACTTAAAATAATGATAAGTGTCTTTGTTTTCTTCTAGAGTACACTTCTACACATTCATCTAAGTTTATTTGTGTGTCTTCATTGGATATGGCTAGCAATGCCAGATGTGTTAAACGTTCCTGTTTTGTTGCGTTTCTTAAATAGTTTTTTTTACCCTTTTGAGAACACTGAAAGATCGTTCTGCTGACGCTGTAGACACAGGAACTGTTAAATACAATTTCAAAAGCTTCAAAATATTTGGGTATACAACTTGAATGTGAGATTGTTTTGCTTTAAACTCCAACGCCAATCTGGAAATTAATGTGCGATCAGCTTTTACTATTTCTTTCCTAGAAAATATGTCAAATTCTGCAGATAAGCTGTCACATTCAATCTCATATACTTCCCCTATAACAGAACAAGCTTCTTTGAACTCTTTGTTGGTGATAGAGTCACGTTTAAATGTAGCAGTTAGTGCAGTTTCCATGTGGCATGGCAGTGTCAACTGATTTTTGTCGAAACGCGACTTTATTTTCAACAATATTGTCAAGAAATGGATAGTATGTTGTTTTTAAGCAAAGGTCACGAGGTGAAGAAACAGCTGGATGAACATCTCCTCCGCCAATTTTATGTGGAACTTTGCGCTTACGTGGAGTGACTGGTCCTTCAAATCCATGTTGCTCACAAAATATCTTCGCCTCAGACCAAATCAAGTCAAATTTATTTTTATTATGAAGATCTGCAATAGCTGTTTCAATCCGCTTGGCAACATCAACAACTTCGTGAATTGAAATATCGTGATTCTGAATGTATTTTGAAAGAATGTTGTTCTTTCAAATACTTGTTTCATCATATTCAGCCCAAATGCAAATTCCATTTTTTTTACACACAAGATCAAACCATGAGCTTCACTACCAACCCTTGGCTCATTCGCTTCAATATCTTCCAGAGTCTGTATTATTTCTGGCAGATGCTGTTGAACAGCTCGAAGACTTTCATATCGACTGCTAAATCTAGTGTCACTCACTGCCTTGAGAGACAAGTTTGTCCTAGATTCTTCTTTATTATTTTCACCGATAACCCCTTCCTTTATCTTTATAAATATTTCATGGCGTTTCGGCGAGGCTTCAATGAAACAATAAAGCTGCTGAACCGCACTGAAAACATTGCGAACCATGGAAATACGTTTCGATAAATCCACAAGAGCAAGATTTAAAGAATGCATGTAACAGTGCACATACATTGCGTTCGGATTATTTTCTTTTAATCTTGCTGCTACGCCTTTATATATACCTGACATATTTGCTGCCCCGTCATAGCATTGGGCTACTATATTAGAGATTTCTAAACCTACTTCACTATAAGACAGGGCAGAGATACAATGATTCTCCATCTGTAATGTCTGTCTTATAAAAACCAGGAAATCTTTCTTCGATTTTTAAATCATTAGCTACATACCTCAATACGATAGGCAACTGTTCATGATTTGTCACATCTGGAGTTTCATCCACGATTACAGAGAAGTACTTGCTTTTCTTGACTACTTTCAATTATGCTGTTTTTTATTTTCTGGCTAAATTTTCCAGCATCTCGTTTTGTACATCGTGATAAACATAATTAAAGTACTTTTCTCGCTCTAAAAACATCTTCAAAAGCAAATTATCTGATGACCGCAATTTCAACAACTGTATATAGTTACCCCGGTTATTCGAGGATTCTTCTTCCCTATGACCTCTTAATGCTAAACCTTGTCTGCCAAGAAAAAGTGTTTCAATCAGAATTTTAAGGTACTCGCGGTTTTATTTACTTCTTCTTTATGATGGGAAGAAATCTTCTCTGATAAGCTTTCTATAGACTTTAAACCTTCATGCCAGCATTGAAAATCACTCAGATGAGAAGAAGTTACTTCGTTCTTGAAAACGATGTGTTGTTTTTTCCATTTCTTAAACTCGTCACTAATAAATGTTTTAACTCATAATCACCAACACTGCCAAATAATCGACATGGAAAACAGAAGGCTTTGTCACCAGAGACACTATATTCAAGCCACTTAAATTGTGAATACCAAGCACTTCTAAATCTTCTTCCTTTGGTCTCTGGTAATTGTGCCAGGGAAGGTTGGAATGGTCCGTCTTTAAAATATTCCAAGGCAGCATCTTTCCCGCAAATGGATCTTGTCTATTTTGGTTAGACTGAGACCGGTTTAAATTTAGATAGTACATGAGATTTGCTACCTGACTTTCACTGTTACAAAAGGAATTAGATGAAGGATCAGGTTCAGGATCATTAACATTAACAATGGTAGTACTTTGTATAGGACTAGCTTCTGATGTAGAGTCAGAGTTTTCAGTTACAATGCTTTCTTCTTTTGTTTTTTACTTAAAAAATGCAGTAACGTTCCTTTTGCACCTCTCTTCATTTTTCTCACTTGCTACACTAACAAGTTAACCAGTCGGAAACAGTATCACATTCACAAGTACACTAATAACCAAAAGCTCTTATAACTTTATAGGAACACAGAGTAGGCAATGTCAGAAGAAAAAAATTGTTTCTTAATCTTAAATAATCTTGGCTTCTTGAAGTTTCTTGCTGAATGACATGCTTGCTGAATGACAGAACTATTGACCAGGGAGGAGAGTTTAGGACCATGGAAACAAACTGCCATGGGCTGAGTCGCGCATGCTTGCTGAATGACAGCGCTATTAACCAGGTAGGAGAAGGGGAGGTACTGTGACAATTTCTAGGAATTGATGCTATTATACGTACTAATTATTACATATATTAACTATATAGTATTCATTAAGTTATATTTGTCACCAGTTATGCAACTATTTATTTTAAAAAGCCGTAATTTTCTTAATAGCTTAAATCTATCGTTGAAAATTATCAATAAATCAACAATTTTGTATTTCTACCCGAAATAAACGAAGTGATATTTATCAAAGAAAATCCTTGTTTTGTTTGTTAAAATGGAATATCACAAAGTAAAGGATAAATAAATTCAATATTTTCTTCTCTTTGATATTGCTGTTCGTATATTAAACAAATTAATAAAAAAAAGTTGGGGGCAACTGCCCCATGCCCCCCTAATCGCCGCCACTGTTCGGAAAACAATTATATATATATATATATATATATATATATATATATATATATATATATATATATATATATATATATATATATATATATATATATATATATATATATATATATATATATATATATATATATATATATATATATATATATATAAATATATATATATATATAGTATGATCGCATAATAACCTACAATCAACTAAAATATGACGTCATATCATATCTCTCAAAGTATTTTTATCATAATAAACACTGTGATTTATATTTCCTTTTAGCGTATATTTCCTTTTACCGCATATATATATATATATATATACATATATATATATATATATATATATATATATATATATATATATATATATATATATAACTATATATAAATATATGTGCATGAATAATAATAATATGTGATATATATATATATATATATATATATATATATATATATATATATATATATATATGTATATATATATAATAAATAATATCATAACTAACTATATATATATATATATATATATTGTATCATCAGGACAAGTCTGTTTGTGACCTTAACAGGTATCATAACCGAAAATAAATAGTACAGGGTATCTCTATGGACCATAAAAAGATATTCTAGTTTAGGGATATGTTAATTTAGGTTAAGGTTATATATATAAATATATATATATATATATATATATATATATATATATATATATATATATATA
>JABUQX010109221.1:32500-37500 GCA_015478945.1 Trachelipus rathkii
GGAGCTTGGTTTAATAGATTTTATTTTATTTAATTTATCAGTAAGAATAGATGTTAAGAGTTAATAACAATGGTAAACAGTGATTAGGTTAGCATCTATTGATAGTTTAGGTTATATTTTATTACAAGGTTAGGTTAGGTTAGGTTAGGTTAGGTTAGGTAAGTTTTGGTAGGTATTGTTAGATCATCATCTACTTTAGTATTTAATTTTTTTTTGTATTAATTTGTTCATTTGCATTACCTTTCATTGCCATTACTATTCATTACCATTCGTAGCAAATATGTCAATGATCTAAATTAAAAAAAGGAAGAAAGAAAGAAAAGAACATTATTCAACCAAAGAATAAAATAGGAAAAAAAAAGTGACATCACTATTATTGGACATCGTGCCTCAATCACTATCTTCGAGTCGACGTCTGTAAATATGACAAGCTGTAAGGGTTAAATATGAAGCCTGTTGACACATCTTCCAATTTTTATGCTTTTTCATCCACATGTTTCAAAAGTATTGCATTGCTATAATAAATATCTTTTACAATCTTTCCCGAGCGAAATTTTTAAACAAAAATCATTGAAAAAATTAAAATAGCATATAAATTAAATATATATATATATATATAGCTATATATATTATATGTATATAATATATTATATATATAAATATTATATATATATATATATATATATCTACATTTGCCCGCCGATTTGGAGAGCGGGCAGCGGTTTGGTGTTAGTCCCGATGTGATACCCATGGGGGGAGGGGGAAAACCTCGCCCTGCAACGGTGATAGTCAAGAAGTGGGATGATCCAATGGACCAGTTCGAATCACATTTTGTTATTTAGGGTTGAACTGATATTCAAGAAGGCTGCAGTGTGTCTCTATATATAATATATATATCACAATACCTATTAGATACATAAGATAACCTTTACTTAATTTATATATAATGTATATTTATATTCTATGGTATAGTATGATATATTACTATACACTTATATATACTAGTATAAAGTATATATGAATATATAGAAATTTATATAATATATTATATTTTATAATAATAATATTGATTCATTTATTATAATAGTTTATAATACAATAATGATGATAAATATTGATTATAATATATAAAATTAGATTTATAAATTTATATATATATGATAATATATATATAAATATTTTGCTATTTTAATTTTTAATATTGTACCTTTTTATAGATACTTGAATATAGGATTATATATATATATATCATAAAATAGTATATTACTTAATATGATATAACTATATATATATAATAAGTGTTTTAAGTAAATACTTATAATATATATTATATATAGGACGATACTTATAAATGTGACACTCTCACATATTAATATATATATATAAGTTATATAAGTAATATCTCACTATATGGTGTATATAATAGTATAGGCTAATTGTGAAGTAATTAATGTATATATACTACGCGGTATATTATATATATATATATATATATTAGTAATAATATATATATATATATATATATATAGTATCATATATATATATTATATATTATTATATATACTTAATATATATAATATATAATATATATACCTGGTATATATATATATATCATATATATATATATATATATATATATATATATACTATAATATATATATAATCTATATAAATAGATATATATATATATTATATATATATATATATATATATAATATATAACTTATTACAATGGTTTTCATTCCAACTCTAGTTGGCAGAGCTTTTTTTTAACTGGTTGAAATTTTGGTACATTACTGTAAATTGTTTATTAGTGGAAGAATATTACAATTTCGTCTCAACAACAACGTAAATTTCACCTAAATCACAAAAATATGCTGGAATGCGTCAAAATGAAATAGTTTCAAGTATAACATATGAATGGATCTTCAATGAATCGAAGCTAAAAGAGGAATGGGCATTTTTGTTTCATGGCAAAGAATTTCTATATTATATGATGATAGACTTTGTTAAGAAACGTGTAGGCATTGAGACTGGTGTATACATATCTGTAAATCTTGACGTCAGCTGAAGAGGGAAATATGTAATCTAAGTGTGTATATGTGTGTGTGTATGTGTGTGTTTTTGTGTGTTTGTGAGTGTGTGAATGCTTGAGGATCTACCAATATATATATAATAATATATATATATATATATTATATATATATATATATATATATATATATATAAGAGTATATATATTATATAATATATATATATATATATACATCGTATATATACTTTATATAATCTTTATATATATAATTTGTATATCTATATATATATATATATATATATATATATATATAATATATTATTAATATATTAATATTTGATATATATTTATATTATATCAATATATATAATATAATATATATATATATATATATATAATATATTATTATATATATATATAGTATTATATAATATATGTAATTATATAATATTATATATATACTTTTAAATATTATATTCTTATATATATATATATATATAATATTATATATATATATATATATAATATATATATATATATATACTATCATATATATAGTTATATATATATATATATTATATATATATATATATATATATATATATTTATATATATATATATATATATATATATAATATATTATAACTATATATACTATATATATATATACTAATATCATTTACATCTCCAGGTAGCGGCTTTTTCGCCATGTTCAGTTGGAACCAGCTATCTTCTTTCCTTCTGACAGCCTCCGAAAATACTTGATCCTAGAGAACCTGAGAAACTATTATCTCGCCGCGAATGGTTTTTGGATGCTAATTCCTTGAGTTATATACCTCAGGAGGGTTTCACCTTTCAATGGAGCATAGCATCTTTCTTCCATGTGACTTCGAAACTCGTTCTCTCCAGAGCACCTCCAGAAAATCGTGTTTCTAGGCCCATAAGATTCCAACGCTGGTCGCATAGAGTATATCCAAGCAGATAAACAGCTAATAAGCAGGCCGGGTTGCCTAGCCGCTGTCGCCCTATACTATATATTATTATGTAAAATTGATTGTTAGGCGGTTCCATGCCCTTAATAGCCAAGCGAAGAGGTCTCTCTTCATAATGATCTGATGTGTCAGCTTTATCCAAACTCTATCATGGTCTATAATAAATTTAGTGCCAATTATTGTCATATTCATGTCACGATTTACAATCCTAAGTTACAAATTTCTTTTTAAAATAAATTAATCCAAAGACTTACATTAGCGAAATATTATCGCTCTCTCCATTTATATTTCTGATATAATTACGCATAATTTTTATATTCTTATTAAAAAATATATGTAAAAGAAAACGTTATCGAAAATTTTTGGCAAATCGATGGCTAAGTGCAAATATAAATAAATGTTCTTTCTTTTCTATAAAATTTAAAAAGTTTTATTAAATTTAGTAAGTATAGGTTTGAATACAATAATGCTGGGCAAATTAATATCACTCCAAAAGCCTTCATCATCTTGACCTGGCTGAAAAGCTATTTAGACGCTATTTTAGAAGTTCTTGCAGCTTCTCAGTCTCCGTTTTACCTTCTCTACGTCTGTAGCTATTTCAGTTTCTTCTCTTTAATTTCTCCCCTCTGTTTTCAATCCGTCACATCTTCGACACAGTAGATCATATATAACTATTATATATATATAAATATATATAAATAAACAACATATTTAAATAGTTATAAATTATGTTAAGAAAAATTTAAATATACATTATATATATATATATAAGATTAGATCTGTTTATATACTATATATACTATATATATATATATTACTATATATATATATATATATATATATATATATTATTATATTATATATATATTATATAGTATATATATATATATATTATAATGAATATATATTACTATATATTAATATACTACTATATATATATCTACTATATTATTACTCTACAATATATATCACTATATTATTATTATATACTTATATATATATATATTATATATATATATATATAGTATATATATAGCTACATATATATATTACTATCTATATATATTATATATATATATATATATATATACCTTCCATATAGGGTCAATGTAATTAAAATGCTGGGATGTTTGTAACGATCAGGGAAAATCATTTTTCAATATTTATTTTTTGTTTAAATGAAGAAATTTTTTAGTTTCTTACTTTTTCCATTTTTTATTTGTTTTTAAATATATATATATATTATATATATATATATATGTATATATATATATTTATATATATTATATAATATTATACTATATTTATATATATATATATACTATTAATATATATATATATATATTATATATATATATACTATATATGACCTTTTCTGTTTTACACAATGTTAGTTTTGAAATTTTTTTTTTTGTTTTTTTTTTTTTTATATTGCTACTATATTTACCCACAATGAATTTTTTGGAAGCATCCAGATTAAAAATATATAGGTTACTCTTCACGTTTTTACGGATCTGTAACTTTTAATTTTTTTTTTTTTTTAACTAAAGGAATACCCAAGTATAAACCGCAAAGATGACAGGAGTCGGGGTCTCTCGTCCTTCCGAGGAACGACAAGGGTAGGACTATTTCCCCCGTCCGGGGAGGGTCTCCGGACCTCGCGCTCTTTGGTATTTGGGTGTCGCGGGTTCCCCGCACCCTCCAAATATGTAAGTTAGGTATTTTTCTAGTCAAGTGTCGTACATTTCGAGATATTTCATTTTTGAAACCAATATTTAATATTCCAATGCTTCAGATTTAAAAATTAGTAAAGAATATATTAAAAAATTTGAATCATGTCCGTTACCACAGAAATTCATTTTTGGTATCAATTTATTAACATATTTAAAAACAAAAAAAAATTCATAAACTGACCATTTGGCTGTAACAGAAAATAGGGCCCTATTATATTATATATATAATTATTATTAATA
>JABUQX010109221.1:52500-55000 GCA_015478945.1 Trachelipus rathkii
TCACTCTCTTCTTGATCTACTTGGCTCCGTGTAGTGAGTTTACTAAGGCCGACTTAGCTGACCTTTTAAAGCAGCTCCCCACTCCGGTTGTTAAAGTAGAAGAATTCAACCTTCGCCACCTCTTTTGCGGCGGCTCTGTCACCACGCCTAAGTCTAAGATCCTTGTTGATCTCCTAACACCCTTTTCCCTGGGGTGCCTTAACACAGGACTACCTACATATGAACGTTTAGATACACACTCGACTTCCTGTATAGATATATCTTTTTGCTCAAATTCTCTTATGGATCGCTTTATCTGGTCCCGCTTTGATTACTTACATGGCAGTGACAATTCACCAATAGACTTAAAAGAGCTTGTACCGAGTCTAATGTTATAGCGTTATTCCCGCTGGCGTAATGATCGAGCGGACTGGGCTCCTTTTCATCAAGTCACAGCTATCCCGCATTCTTCCTTTAACATGCGGTTTCCAGCCCTTGATGAGGCCTTTAACTTCTTTCAGCAAGTTATCATCTTCCGTAGGTAGGCGTTCGGCAACCTCTTGGTGGTCCCAATTGTGTGACAGGCTAACAGGGAGAAGAAAAACTCTACATCCAATGCAAAAGGACCCGCCCAATCCCAAATATGATTATTTTTAAAGCAGCTGCTTCGAGATATCGTCAAATTAATCGCCAAACATGTAAACAATACTTATACTTCGACTGTTAACTTCACAACTCCCCTTTCTTCAGTGTAGAAAATTGCACAGAAAATATATTACAGCTCCAACAACTCTTAACCCACAGTCCTCCGTTATGGGCCTGATATAACCAATATGATCTCTGCTCCAGCAGCTGTTGCAGATGCATTAGGTTATAGTTTTGCTAGCCACTAGAGCTCTTCCCACAAGCCTTTCTAAAACCTTTCAAAAACTGAGAATTAACACAGCACCACCAGACTTTTCAATAGAGAAAGGGGAAGATCATACCTATAACCGTCTTTTTCGCAGTTGCAGAGTATCAAACTGCACTGGCGAATAGCAAAGATGGTGTCATTGTCCCAAACTTAATTTCGTACATTATGCTCCGTCATATTCACCCTTCTGCATCAGCATTCTTGTTGGATCTGCATAACAGAATCTGCATCGAATCCTCTTTTCCATCTATTTGGACCACAGCTTTTGTAATTCCTCTTTCCATCTTTGTGAAGCATCCGAAGTCGACACAAAGCCAAAGACCAATTTCTCTGACATGTCACATTTGCAAATTAATGGAGTAAAAGGTTTCAGGAAACCTTCTCCCTGTTCTGGAGAGTCTTCAAGCTTTTTCAAACTTTCAGTTTGCATTATGCAAAAATCGTTCGACCGCGGATCCTTTGTTAAAACTAGACCATGACATCCGGGAAACCTTCTCAACTGGTGGGATGGTTTTTGGTGTCTTTTATGAACTTAAAAAAGACTTATGACACAACGTGGAGAATTTGGGTTTTCCCTAAGCTCCACACGCTCGGTTTCAGAGTACATCTTTTTTCTTTATTAAATACCTTCTGTCAAGCAGATCCATCCCGGTGAGGTGCTTTTCTGTTATATCACACCACTTTACTCTGGATAAAGGTATTTCGTAGGGTAGTATTCTAATTGTATTATTATATGCTTTCAAATTCAATGACATCGTTTCTTCTATCCCAGCTACGATTAATTTTTCTCTTTTTGTTGATAACCTGACGTCATTCATTGCCAGTGCAAGGCTGTCATTTCTTGAGCGGTAACTTTAACTAGCTATTGAGAATATTTGACAATGGGGTAACTCCAATTTTTCACCCACCAAAACCTCAAAAGTACTATTTAGAAAAAAAGGGAATCGAAGAACCTGCCACCTTCCTCCAGCGAACCTAATTTTACAAGGGTCACCCATTCCTGTAACTTCACAAGTCAAATTTCTAAGGTTTATTCTGGATGACAACCTAGCATATGCACCGCACATTAAATTCCTGAAAACGTCATTTCACTTCAAAATCCTGGGGTGCTGATCTCAAGTCCCTTTTAAGTCTCCACGCCACCCTAATCCAATCGAAGATGGACTATGGCTGGGTATATATGCTCAGGCCTCCCCAACCCTACAACATCTGTTAGATCCCATCCAAACCGAGGCGATCCGTAATATTCCGTATCTCCTCTGGAACTTTACGATCGTCCTCCCGGGTGATCCTTGAAATTGAATCCGATGTGGTGCCACTCTCTCTTCTAAGTTAATACAACATGTGCACAAACTATCTTTGCTTTCAAACCCCAATACCGTCTGCTCTGACACCGATTCTGCGAGATACCTCAGAATCATCTATACTGGCTTTTTCAAACACAGTTTATAACATCGTTAACTTCCTCAACATCCCTTTGCAAAAGGTGCAGCCGTTCTCTTATGATGAAAGGTATACACCATGGCTATTCCCTGCTCCCCCCATCTGCCTGGTTCTGACCTCTCTCTTTCCAAATCTAGCCACCCCGCTACCTTGTTAAAGGCATCA
>JABUQX010109221.1:65000-67500 GCA_015478945.1 Trachelipus rathkii
AAAATAAGCTAAACTTTTTAGACTTACTAATTACTTGGAATATAGACCAACCTCCGCTTTAAAACATATACCGTAAACCAACTTCAAACCCATCATAAATATACTGGTTCTCGGCACATGACATTTCATCAAAAGTAGCTGTATTAAGTAATCTCTTCCTTCGAGCCTACATGTTATGCAGCCCTCAAAACCTAGACCAAGAAATTAAAACATGAAAAACAGCTTTCATAAATTAAAATACCCTGATAATTTTATAAATAAATCACTGCGAAAAGCAAAAAATAAATACCTACAACTAAATACCAACAAAAATTCTTTTTCAAATATTCTACCAATACCAAATTTACAAAAAAAAAAAAAAATGTCAATAAAAAATATATACCGGATACCATAAAAAGTGTCATATCTAATAACATAATACTGAAACATGCATTAAAACCAAGTCAAAACAATATAAACAGAAACTCCGGTATGTATAAAATAAACTGTAACAACTGCACAAATAAATACATAAGGGGGAAACTAATAATTTCTATATAAGATTCTACCAACACAAAAAAGACCTAAATTACGATAAGCAGACATCATCATTAGTAAGACACCGGCAAAGTTTTAACCACAAACATTAATATAAATTCCCCAACCATTATTAAAACCATACAAAACACGGAAATTAGAAAAATAACAGAATCATTTATCATAAAAAACAGTACAAATTTTAATTTACAGAAAGGAGAGATAACAATAGACGAAGTAAGCAACAAATATCTAAAAGAA
This sequence comes from Trachelipus rathkii, assembly GCA_015478945.1. NCBI lineage: Eukaryota > Metazoa > Arthropoda > Malacostraca > Isopoda > Trachelipodidae > Trachelipus > Trachelipus rathkii. Next base: position 65,778 of record JABUQX010109221.1, read on the forward strand.
TCAAAATCCCTCACAAATCTACTAAAGAAAGTTTAAAAGAGAGGAACAGAGTCACATGGAGAAAAGAAAAATCCCCAAAGACCATGTAGCCAGAAAAAACAAAGAAGTTAAAGTCACAAACAAAAAAATGTTTGATAGAATTAGCCCTGAAGATGTGAGACGAGAAGGTTCCACGAAAGCTTGGCTTATTAAAAATAGTCTTTCTTTTAGTACTGTAATTTGTGTCTTTTTTGAAAAATGTGTTTCCATAATTAAAAACTGCAAAAAAACTTCTTTCAATTAAAAACAACCTCTAGGGCGAAACTAATAATAATAATATATATATATATACATTATATATATATATATATATATATTACATATTATTGGTTATATTATTACATATATATATTATATTACTATTATTATTATATACATATTATATATTTGTAAGGGAAGATATACATATATTATATATTATTATTATTATTACATATTATAAAAATATATATTATTATTATATATTATTTATTATATTATATATATTATATATATATATATATATGATATTATATATATATATTATATATTATTTATTATTATATTATTATTACATATTATATATGTATATATATTATGTTATATTTATATATATATACAGCATATTATATACATATATATATTATTACAAAGAGAAACATAAAAATAAAAATATATATATATATATATATATATATATATATATATATATATATATATATATATATATATATATATTTATTGGCACGAAAAGAAAATATAAATTCATTTAAACATAAATGGTTTGTATTTAGGTCAATACATCTTCAGTACAAAAATAGAGCATATTAACATATACATATTTAACAAAATTTATTAATTAACCACAGAAGATACTATCTTATGTTTGATAGGAAATTATTGTGCCAAACAGATGATATGTCAATGGATTCTCCTCTAGGCTCTATTATTGATAACCTATTCCTTTCCTAACACGAACAAAAATGGTTTAACGTCATTATATTGATGAAAGTTTTGTTGTCCTTCGTAATGATGAATATGTTCCTTTATTTTATTAATATCTTATATCGAAGCATGAAAACATTAATTTTACATTTGAATGTGAATCTAGCAGATTCCCTTCTTTTTTTCGATGTTTCTATCTCTCAATCTTACTGTCGATTCATTTTTATATTTGTTTAAAACACACTATTACTTGCTGGAACTAATTTTCTTAGTTCTGTCACCCTTTCTCATAAAATTGGTGGTCCTAAGTCTAGCATACATAAAGTGTATTACATTTGTTCTGATTGAATTTTTTCCACCAGGGAACAATCTTTCTCTAGAAATTTTAAGTTTTAATCTTTATCCTTCTAACATTTTCAACAAACAGTTGTCCTCATTCCTCAATAACATCTACCATCCTAAAACTACTTCCTATGATGTTCCTAAATGGCCTGTTTATGTTAGTCTTTCTTACATCGGACCTCTTTCCAATGATCTCCACTTCCAAATTGGAAATAATTCACAGAAAAACTTTCCACAATGTAACATTTGTATCTCTATTATCTATAACCACTCAATGACAGCTATTTTCAGGTTAAAGAAAGTATTCTCGTTTGCTTGCGGTCGTGTGTCATTTGCAAATACAATTGTACCGACTGTAATGCCGACTATGTTGGCCAAACCAGCTTACAGTGAAGATGTGAGCCTTCAAACGAATGGG
>JABUQX010109221.1:75000-77500 GCA_015478945.1 Trachelipus rathkii
TATATATTATATATATATATATATACGGTATATATATATATATATATATATATATATATATATATATATATATATATTATATATATATATATATTAAATAATTTCTATTAACCTTTAACTGCTATAAAATCTTAATTTAAACTCTTTAGCTTGCCTTTCTATAAATTTTTAAAAAGTTAATTAACTACATATGGCAATATATTGATAAATTCATAATTAACATAGCAACATTCTATTAAAAATTAAAATTAATTTTAAAGGGAAGGTGCAACTATTTTTGTTTTAGTGCCCACTTTTCACCCCCTAAATGGACATACCTGGAATTACGTCAGCCACCTTGACCCTAAACACCAAACTGTGAGGCCATTATGTTTGCTCTTTCTAAAACGTTGCTTTTGGTGCTTTCATGTCTGTAGTCAAATTCTTCAGATTTTCATTTTTCAAAACCCATGTTTTTGACATTTTTTTGAAATACCTCCAGAATTTTTTCAGAAATGACTTCAAAATTGGAAACAGCGTATAGATGGGTTCATTATTTTACAAAAGTCACGAAATAATGCTGATTTTTTGCATTTGTGCCATGCTGTCCACCTCAAAACCCACTTTTGTGATTTTAGAATGAAAATTGCGAATTTTTTAGTTTTATGAAGTGGGATGTGCCTCTTTCAGGGCCTATGTTGAGAGATGCACATTTTTTCACTTAGATAATTTCTTTGTATATGTAGTTTTGGATTTGTTCTTGAACAAATTTTAACAAAATTTGAAATTTTAAAAATTTCTTTGAGTATACAAAAACATTATCTAAGTAAAAAGATGCATCTCGTCAGACTATACAAGCATGAAAATTTGGATGTTGATCGAATATAGAAAAATGCATATCAATATTTCACTTTTCAAACGTTTGAATTTTCGGAAAGTGAAAAATTTATATATTAATTTTCTAATTATCCGATCAACATCAAATTTTTGAAATTTGTATAAAGGGGAGAGGCACATCTTTTACTTAGATAATTTTTTTGTATACCTCAAAAGAAAATTTTTAGAAAATTTCAAAAATTTTTTTTTGTAAATTTATTCCAAGAACAAATCCAAAGCTAATGCATAAACAAAGAAATTATTTAAGTAAAAAATGTGCATCTCGATTATATATGCCCTGAAAATTTCATCCACTTGCCCAAACAAGAAAAAAATTATCGTAATTTTTCATTTTAAAATCCAAAAAAGTGGTTTAAAAATTGGACAACGCTGAGCACAAACTCAAAATCGAAAAGTACTGTGACTTTTGCAGGTACGGTCCCGCTGATATGCATACTTCAAGTTTGAAGTCATCGAAAAAAATCTGGGAGTTGATACGAAAAATGTAAAAACATGAATATTCTGAAAGAATTACTACAGACGCAGAAAAACACAAAAAAACAACGTTTTAGAGGGCGGCAAAAAAATCTACAGTTTGGTGTTAAAGGTTCAAAATCGGCTGATAATTCCGAATTTTATGTTCATTTTTAGGGGGTGAATGGGCGTAGTACGAGCCCAATATTGGACCCTGTCCTTATTAACATATTCTCTATAAATAATTAGTTTTTCCAATGTTTCAGGAGTAACTTTTTCTTCTATGGCGTTATGATTAGCCAAAAATAATAGAAATATGCATCTTGATTGGCTCCTACAGCACTCCTGTGGTTGGCTCCTATAGTGATCACTTTTATTCTAAGTTTTCGTTTTTTTTGTTTTTTTTTATGATTTTTTTGACATCCTGTAGAAACAAAAAATAGACTCGGATTCGAATCTGGATTCGAATCGAGCCCGAATCTGAACTGTATGTGTAAAATGCTCGAATCCGAATCCGAATCCGAGTCCAGCAAATTGGATTCAATCCGAATCCGCGTGTGTGGAAAGGCTCGAACTGAACTGAACTGAATCCAGTGGCATCCTGGATTCGAATCCGAACTGGATTCGAATTCCGCCCATCTCTGATATATATATATATATACATATATTATTATATATATATACATATATATATATATATTATTATTATTATTATTATTATTATTACATATATATTATTATTATTAATGTATATATTATTATAGAAGAGTAGACATATATATATTATTATATTATATATTATTATTATTATATACATATATATATTATATTATATACATATATTATATATATTATTATTATTATTATTATTATATATATATTATATATTTTTATATTATATATATTATTACATATTATATATATATTATAGCATATATATATATATTATTATATGAGTTATTACATTATTATTATTACATATTATTATATTATATATGTTATATATATATATATTATTATTATTATTACATATTATTATTATTAACATATTATTATCCATACATATATATATATATATTATTGTTGTTATTATATATATACAGTTACATATTATATATGTTGTTGTTATGTTATTATATTATTATATTATATATATTATTATTATTATTAT
>JABUQX010109221.1:82500-85000 GCA_015478945.1 Trachelipus rathkii
TTATTCATCATGAAAATTATCTGATTCTCAATATCGATAATTTTTATATATATTATGAAGTTTTTAAACTTCAAAAATAATACTCTATCGAACTTAGAAAAAAGTTTGTTTACTATTTAATTTCGCGTGACTTCACGAATCTGAAAAAAAATCAAAAAAATCCAAAAAATCAATCAAAAATTGATTTTTTTATAAAAAAAAAATCAAAAAAATCCCCAACCCTGAGTTGTAATATAGATTAATATTATCCGTGTTTTTTTTTAAGTTTCCTTTGTGTTTGTAAATTTGAGTTGCGTTAGTGCGTGTGTGTGCGTCTTTAATTTTTAAGGTTTGATATATTTTATATATTTACCGACGTGCTTACTGATTTAGTCTGTTTCCATTTATATAGACACAAATTATAATAAAATTTATTTTTTAGGTTTTAATGCAGGTCTATAGCATTTATTTGCTTATTTTTTACTTCTTTGTTTTTTACGTGATCCGTGTGCGTGAGTCTGTTTATTTGTCGGCCCTGGATTTTTTAGTGTTGTCAAAATCTCAGGATTTGAGCAAAAACCCAACCCAGTGGGTTTTTGGGTGGACAGTATATGGGTGATTATGGGTGTTTTTTTTTGTGTTTGTGTCTGTTTTAATGACTAGACAGAGAAGACGCAAGGGTGGGCGCAGGCTGGTGTTCTCTATTAACTTTGCCAACGTACGTGGCCTGAATGCTAATCATGAACCTGTGGAATATCACCTCTCTAACTCCCAACCTAACATTTTATTACTCTCTGAGACCCAGCTAGCCAGGGATTCTTTTCAAATAAACTTAATGTCTCCATCTATAACTTTTTCTATAGTTTGCGATTAAATGGTGGAGTATGTGCCTATATAAACAATAACACTCCTATAATACGTCTTGAGAATCTTTAATCTCATATCATCTATATTCTATTTCTTAAAATCTTTCTCCCTACTACTACCCAGGGTTGTGGAGTCGGAGTCGGAGTCGGAGTCGGAGTCGGAGTCGGAGTCGCGGAGTCGGGGAGTCGGTAGTTTTGAAGAGAGTGGAGTCGGAGTCGGAGTCGGAGTCGGCAATTTTGAAAAGGGTGGAGTCGGAGTCGGAGTCGGAGTCGGAGTCGGAATCGGAGTCGGAGTCGGAGTCGGAGTCGGAGTTGAAGTCGGTAATTTTCAAAAGAGTGGAGTCGGAGTCGGTAATTTTCAAAAGGGTGGAGTCGGAGTCGGAGTCGGAGTCGGTAATTTTCAAGAGGTCGGAGTCGGAGTTGGAGTCGGTAATTTTCAAGAGGGTGGAGTCGGAGTCGGAGTCGGAAAATTTTTGAACCGACTCCACAACCCTGCAGTACTACCATTATCTTGTGTTTCTGCTACTGCTCCCCTAATGGAACAGATTTTCACCTCTTTTTTGAGTATCTTACTACTTCTCATGAGACTGTTACTTCTTCCCATCCAAATGCTGAGGTCCTCTATTTAGAGGATTTCAACGTACATCGTGGTTGGGGCTCCTCTTATACTTATGCAGGAGGGGAGGAGGCCAAATCATTCAGTATTCTCAACGATCTGCAACATTTAATTAAGGAACCTACAAATATCTCAGATCGACCTAACCAATTCTTGAATATGCTTGATTTATGCTTTACCCCTACTCTTTCTCAATATAAATACACCATTTACCCTCTTATCGGTAACTCTGACCACAATATCGTATCTCTTAATTATAAACCTTTCTCTCCAGCAGCTCCACCATGCCCCAAACATACTTTCTGGCACTTTAATAAGGCTAATTGGGGGGAGTCGTTTCTTTGTTAACTTTGCTTGGAATGAATCATGCTATGACTAGGAGGATGCTTCGGTCACTGCTGAAAAGGTAGGGGCCGTAATCACCGATGGGATGAGCGGGTTAATTCCATCTTCAACTAAATCTTTTTCTCCAAAAATTTCATGGTTCGATGAATCCTGTTCTCGCTCTATTCAGGAAAAATACATTGCATATCGGGCATTGTAAAAACTCCCGTTCTCCTATCTCATACTAATTTCCATTCGTCTAGGAATCGTTGCAGGGATATTATTCGGCAGGCTAAGCACACTTTCACTAAAAGAAAGTGCGACAACCTACTTGGTTCTCCTACTGATAAAAATTTATGGCCTCTTGCCTTTCCATCTCTTATTCGCTCTGACGGTTCTGTAGCTTACTCTCCTACTGAAAAGGCTAATCTCTTCGGACTGCCTTTTTCATCTAATTCTACCCAAGGCGATTCCGGCATCCATCTTCCTACTCCTCCTCTCAGCTTTCCAATGTCTCTTCCCGTAATTACGCATGATCGAGTGCGTGGGATTCTGAGATTTATGAACGTAGGAAGGCTAGTGGCTCGGATGACATTCTCTTCCGTGTTTTAAGGGAGTGTACTTCTGAGCTGGCGCCTGTCCTCGTTAAACTCTACTCTCTATATCTTAATACTAATACATTTCCTCAGTGCTGGAAGCGAACATATATCCAGCC
>JABUQX010109221.1:97500-107266 GCA_015478945.1 Trachelipus rathkii
AATCGAAGTCATCTACCGTTACCGAGAATAAACGGGAAAAGTATCTGCCACAATGTTATCTGCTCCCCTCAAGTAGGTCATTGAAAAGATATTCTGTTAAGGCTGAAAAATGACGTTGCTAACATTGACCTTTTGCTTGATTTCTACCGTAGAAAGCGGAAACGAGAGGTTTGTGATCAGTACATAAGATGAAGTTAATTCCTTCCAACATATGCTTGAAAGGAAGAACAGAATAGTAGGCTGCTAGAAGTTCACGATCGAAAGCTGAGTATTTGCGTTTCTGTTCTGAAGCGTTTTGCCGTAGAAATCTATTGGCACTAGTTGTCCATCAACCATTTGATGAAAGGCTGCTCCTATAAGAGAAGGGCTACTATCTATTACAAGTTGAAGATGGCTTACATCTGACAGAGAAAATGGAAAAGTTGCGGAGTTTTGGAGTTGATTCTTGATTTCAATGAAGGCTTCTTCTTCTTCTTCTTCTTCCTCTTCTTCTATGGTCCACGTAAGAGACTTATCTTTTGCATGGTGTTTTGCTTTTTTTTGATAAAGGAAAGGCAAGTTTTGCAAAACAATGGATAAAACAGTGGTAGTATCCAATCTTTCCCAAGAATCTTCTAAGAGCTGGGGAGACTCGAGGAAGAGAGTACGTGGAAATTTCGGACGACTTTTCTGAAGGAGGAGAAACTTTATCTGAAGAAATATGGTATGCTAGATATTTGAGAGAAGACTTGAAGAATTCACATTTTCCTAAGGAGATTTTTGAAAGAATTTTCTTGAAAAAGATTGAAAGCTGCCCTGTTATGCTCTTCATGTTGTTCTTTAGTTGATGAAAAAATTACAAAGTCATCTAGATATATGAAGACAAACTGAAGGTGTCTAAAGATTCCATTATTCTTATAAAGAGCTCATTATTCTTTGAAAAATAGGTATCGAGCTCTTCAAACCAAATGGCATTAAAACATATTCAAAATGGCCGAAAGGAGTTGCTATAGCAGTCTTTTAAACGTCCTCCGATCGGGTTGGAATTTGATGATATGCTCTCTGAAGGTCTATTTTATGGAAGCTTTATGTTAAGCTTTCGTACCTCGAGGCTAATGAATCAGCAACCTAAATCGTTGCAACTCTTTTATAGTTATCTCTTGATATATTTTGGTTAATTTTATTAAAAACCTTCTTTACTATATATAAAAGACTCGCTGACCGGCAGTCAAATACATTACTTTTAGCATATATAAGTTTATCTCGTCCCAAGAAATATCTGAGGAAGAGAAGTCTACGGAAATATATTTCAAAAATAGCGCCCAGACATAGAAATGGCGGGAAGAATCAGAGATTATATGTGTTTACAAATTGCACTAAAATACAAGTTATTTGAGTAAATAAAATATAAAATATGATATAAAATGATATAAAATATTATATTACAATAGAAATTACAAATAAAAGTCATTATAATACATATAAATTACAATCTAAGAATGGGAAAAGTATTATTTAATAAAATAGGTTTATATTGCATTTCAGTTTCTTTAAGATACAAACAACTTTTTAATAAGACACTTTTATGGCTAATAATTGTGATATATATATATATATATATATATATATATATATATATATATATAGTATATATTTTTATATATATATATATATATATATATATATATATATATATATATATATATATATATATATATATATATATATATATATTATATATATATATATATATATATATATATATATATATATATATATATATATATATATATATATATATATATATATATATATATATATATATATATATATATATATATATATATATATATATATATATATATATACAGTGGTGGCTGGCTCATATTATTAGAGCCACCTGCTAAAATACTGAATTTCTCAATTAAGCTGCTTTATTTTATTTCAAAACTTGTTTCTAGTTTTTTTATTATTATTATTATGAAAAAGGTATATCCGCAGATTGTAAATTTGTACTTGGCAACTCTCTGGATGCGCTATCTGTTGCATAGACGCCATTTTATCATAGATAGTCAGTTTGTGAGTCAATCGACGTTTGCCAGCCATGTTGTTCGGGTGAGTGCTTTCGAGGTTATATGATGTGTTGGTTTGGAATAACGTTTCTTTTTGTGTGACTATGTGTTTAGGAAGTATATTTTAAATGGTTTTACTCCGAAATAATTATGTTTTTGAATTTTTTATGATTTTTTTTGCAGTGTATACAGTACTGTATTTTCAACGAGGGGTAAAGCTAAGGACCTCTCTCGAAGGAAAATTTCCGAAATTAAAACTTTATTGCAGCACACCAAACTTTCACAGAGACGAATTGCATCAATTAGCAACGTATCGCGTGCATCAGTCGACCGAATAAAAGAAAAAACTTGATGCAAATATCGCGTTGGCGCCAAAACGTGTGAACGAGTGCTGCCGAAAAAAAATTACAACACCGCGTGCCATGAGAAAATTAAGTTAAATTTGTGTGGAAAACAGAAAGGCCCCTCATAGACTTGGACTTCACCTGTTACCGACCAGCTAAAAAACAACTTTTGACTTCGGCTATGAAGGAAAAGCGCCTCAAATGGGCAAAAGAATTCAAAAACTGGACTGCCGATGACTGGAATAAAGTGAGTACTGTAGGCAATAGTTAATACTTAGTGTTCTGTACATTGCAGTAACTGTTTTCAAATAAAGGCTAGGTTGTATGTTTTCCAATTGTGGTACAATAAAACAGATATTTTTCAGGTTTGCTTTTCGGATGAGTCAACAGGGCAGATTTTAATGAACAAGTCTAAATTTTTCAGAAGAAGACCTGATGAGAAATTTAAAAAGGACTGCATCGTTAAGCGAGTGAAGCATCCTCTCAGCATAGTGGTACGGTCTGTGATCAGCAGTCAAAGCACGGGACGGATGTAAATCGTAGTGGGGACTATGCGGCAGGACCAAGGTGCTTGAAACCAAGATGCTGCCCCAGGGTCAGGAATGGTTTCCGAATGGCGATTTCACCTTTATGCATGATTCTACACCCTGCCATTTGGCGAAGAAGGTGACAAAATTCATTGGTGACAAAAAAATTAATATTCTGAACTGGCCTGAAAATTCCCCAAACCTCAACCCCATAGAGAACTTCTGAGAGCTGATGAAGCGTGAAATTTCCAGGAAATATATTACCAACAAACGCCATTTAATAGAGCGTTTGATAGAAATATTTGGGGTTGAATCTATCCAGAAAATTATAAGGCCAATTTGAAATTATGCCCACAAGAATTAAAGCCATAATTGCTGCAAAGGGTGATGTCAGTAGTAGGGGAGGGATATTGGACAAAGCCGCTTTTACCCCATCTCTAGCCTTTTTGACCTCTTTTACCCCACCCTAAAAATTTGGGCAAACCGTATTTTTTGAGCCCAAATTTTTTACCTGACTTGACCTTTTTGGGCCTTTGACCTTTGGGCCTTTACCTTTGGGCCTTTACAGCACCAGGCCTTTACCTTTTGGACCACACTTTTTTGGGCCTAGACCTTTTTTCATTCAGCCTTTGGTCTTCTAGGATCATTTTGGCCCCAGTATTTAAAGAATGATTTTTGAGAACCGGATTTTTGAGAACCCGGATTTTTGAGAACCCGGATTTTTTGAAATTTTTTGAGAACCCTAATTTTTGAGAACCCTAATTTTTGAGAACCTAATTTTTTGAGAACCCTAATTTTTGAGACCCTAATTTTTGAGAACCCTAATTTTTGGCAACCCCAATTTTTCAGCAACCTAATTTTGCCTTTCGAAGGGTTGCATAACAGTGCGTCAGCAACTTTTTCCGTTGGCCGCGTATTGCCCCCTAATTTTTTTCCGACCATGGGTCAATTTTTGGTAATTTTGGCTGCCCCAGTCTTCCGTGGGTCATTTTTGGCCCACGGTAATTTTTGCCTACCCTTTGGTCTTCCATGGGTCAATTTTGGCCCACGGTAATTTTTGACTACCCTTTGGTCTTCCATGGGTCAATTTTGACCCACCCTAATTTTCGACCAACCCTTTGGTCTTCCATGGGTCAATTTTGGCCCACGGTAATTTTAATTCTCCTTTAGGGCTTAGCCTATTTTTGATGTCGTTACCTTGTTTGACCACCTTGCCAGATACCATGGGTCAGTTTGGCCCACCACAGTAATTTAGAGCTACCAACACGGTCTTCCATGGGTTGTTTGGCTAGCCTAATTTTCATTATTGCTGATCTTTCATGGGTCATTTGGCCCACAGTGAAATTTTGGTCATCATTGGAATTCAATTTGCAAGCCCACAGTAATTTTAGCTACCCTTTGGTCTTCCATGGTCAATTTTGCCCTGATAATTTTTGATCTTCCTTTAGGGGCTTAGCACCTTTTTTGATGTCTTACCCTTGTTTGACCATGATATTTCGGCTTTACCTTGCCATATACCGTGATTCAAATTGACCAGTATTTTCCTTTAGGGACTTAGCCCTATTTTTCGATGTCTTTACCTTGTTTGACCATGATGCTAGCCTTTGAGATTTAAGAGGTGGGTCATTTTGACCCACATATATATATAAAATATGATTCCCAATCACCGTAAAAAGTATCTAGTGATGTTCTATTAGTGTTCTATGGGTATTAGATGAGTGCCAGGTGAGTGCCAGGTGAGTGCCAGAAGTGAGTGCCAATGATTACTTAATGAGTGCTAAGTAGGTACCAATAGAGTGCCAAGTGAGTGCCACATAGTGCCAAGTGAGTGCCACGTAGTGCCACTGAGTGCCACTTTTTTTCAAGCCTTTTCTAGCCTCCTTTGAGCCTAGAATAGCTGGGTGTCTACCCCTAAGTAATAAGGTATGAGGAATCGATTGGTGTATATTACAATCTGCTAGAATGCTTCCTACTATGAGTTAGTATTTTTATAACACTTATAATCACTTACACTCTCCATAGACACTTACATTAAACCATATACACTTACACTCACACCCACACACACAGGTACACTTACACTCACACACTCGATATTTTGACGCCTCAGCATTAATGCCTCAGCAATGATGCCTCCAGCATTAATGCCGCAGCATTGATGCCTCTTTGAAGCCTCAGCATTGATGCCTCAGCAAATACCTCAGCATTGATGCCTCAACATGAAGGTTCATCTTTGATGACTCATCTTTTGATGTCTCATGATACCATATATATTGATGATTCATCTTTGATGAAATCACCTTTGATGGCTCTCCTCTCTACCCATCATAGAACAGAGTTAATATTAATATCTTCCCCCTAGTTCTAAGCTACAGGGCGCATGTGCCCTCCGCGCGAAGGCTGACAACCCCGCACCAGCAGGTGCGACCGCCGCGTTCCCGCCCGCCGCGTGCGCCCGCAGGCGCAATATTCGCCCGCCGCATTACCCGCAGGCTCAATATTTCCGCGTACCCGCCGCCGCGTGCGCCCGCAAGCGCAATATTCCCTGCACGAATGAAAAATATATACTATAAGTCATTCATTTTTATTTATACTTAAACATTATTTAAAAATTTCTTTCAAATATACTATAGGTCATTCATTTTATTTCATACTTAAACATTTTTATTAAAAACATTTTCCCCGAACCTAAAACTATAACTCATTACAGACCTATTATTTAACACATATTTATTAACATTATTTTTACTTAATACTTTTACTTAATACTTTTTAATTTATAAATTTTAAAAATTGTATGTAAGAGAAAAAATTCAGAGTGTCTGATATATAAACATTTTATTTACTACAATTGTACGAGAATTTTATTAAAAACATATACTTTACATACCTTAAAGCAGTAAAAGCAGTAAAACAATAGAGGTGTTATTACCTAACACCTGGGGGATTAGTATGCTTTTTGCTTTACTGCTTTACTTCTTTACTGCTTTAACTCATGTTTTACTGCTTTAACTTTCTGCTTTACTTACTTTAACTCATGTTTTACTGCTTTAACTCTGCTTTACTGTTTAACTCTCTGCTTTACTGTTTTAACTCTCTGCTTTACCACTTAAATCTCATATATTTATTAACATTATGTTTTCTTTTATATTTTTTATTTTGTTTTAATACTTTTTATTTATTATTTCTATTTTTATTTTTGTTTTAATACTTTTTTATTTTTAATTTGTAATGTAAGAATAAAAACACACAGAGTTTCGGTTATATAAACATTTTATTTTAATAAAATTGTATGAAATTTTATTAAAAACATATACTTTACATACCTTAAAGCAGTAAAGCAGTAAAACAGTAGAGGTGTTATTACCTAACACCTAGGGGATTAGTATGCCTTTGTTTGCTGCTTTACTGCTACTACTGCTTTACTGCTTCAACTCATGTTTTACTGCTTTAACTTTCTGCTTTTCTCTTTAACTTTCTGCTTTACATTTAACTTTCTGCTTTACTGCTTTAGCTTTCTGCTACTGTTTAACTCATATGTTTTACTACTTTAGCTCATATATTTATTAACATTATGTTTTTTATTTTATTTTAATACTTTTTATTTATTTTTATTATTATTATTTTTATTTATTTTTATTATTATTTTATTATTTTTATTATCTTATTTTTATTTTTATTTTACGTAGTGTAACATTATGTTTTTTTTTTTATTTTGTTTTAATGCTTTTTATTTATTTATTATTATTTTATTTATTTTTATTATTATTTTATTATTTTTATTATCTTATTTTTATTTTTTATTTTTTATGATACGTAGTGTTATTTACTTCATGCCTATTGTTATTATTATTTAGAACACACACACACACACACACACACACATTCACTATGACACTTATACACACATTCACTATGACCTTATACACACATTCACTATGACACTTATACGCACATTCACTACCATGACACTTATACACACATTCACTATGACACCTATACACACATACATTTACTTACAATCACACACAGATTTACTTACAAACGCAGATTCACACACAGAGTTACTTACACTCACACACACACACAGATTTACTTTACACTCACACAGATTTACCCCACTCACACAGATTTACTTACACTCACATCAGATTTACTTACATACACAGATTTACTTACACTCACACACAGATTTGCTTCCCACAGATTTACTTACACTCACACACAGATTTACCCATATCATACAGATTTACTTACACTCACACAGATTTACTTACACACACACACTCACTTACACATACAACGTATAATTTATTAAAACATTTTATGTTTTTAATTAAACACATACATTTATATTTACTCATTCAAATATAGCTAAAATTATTTCAAAGTTTCTTAAACTTCTATAATAAATCCAATCATTATCTTTGAACAAAAAATTTATTATTAACTGTTAATACTTTGTTTATAAATTTTATAACTATCAAGTTTAAATAACTTTACTAAATTTAATAGAAATTTCTTAAAACATATATTTACGTATGCCTTAAAGCAATAAATCAGTAAATCAGCAGGTTAGCCCCTAGCACCCCTCTACACCAGAAGCTATGTCACGTTTTGTTCTAGTGACACTGCTTTACATCATCTTTACCCATGTAATAAATTATAAAAATAACAAAATAAGTTCTTCTCTGCTAACATAACATGTATTTTATTAAAATCTTTCTAAGTTCTTATTTAAAAATAACAATTATTCACTTACATTTATATTATTCACTCGATGTTAACTAAAAATATTTCAAAGTTTTTTAAATAATTCGGGTTTTCTTTATTATTATCTATGTACATTGACAATCCATCACGAGAAAACACAACAACCCGCAATCCTTACAGATACGAAACTGACCTGACCTCTCTCTGTAAAATGTGTTGAAATAACTACCTTAGGTCTAAATTTAGGATAATCCTTTTTGTACCCCGGGGCGATTTAGGCCTAATTCCAGGTCAAAATATATTTCAAACTGACCTTTTTCTGTAAAAGGTGGTGCAATAACTACGTTAGGCCTAAATTTAGGTATAAATTTAGGATAAACCTTTTTGTATCCCAGGCGGATTTAAGCCTAATACTAGGTCAAAAGGTAATTCCAGTATAGACAAGAATCGAGAATCAATGTTATTATTATTTTATAAATATATTTCAAACTGAAACATGCTGGAACGGTAAGATCCTTTAAGCAGGTAAAAAGGAAATGTTTTCCTTACTTGTGATTGGTCGGGGTAATCCTTATCTCTATATGACCTCGTATGTGATTGGTCGAGAATTATTTTATCCTCTTTTGAAAATTAACTTTGTTTCATATCCTGAACCTGGGTTTCGTTCATTTAAACTCTTAACATACATGTTAAATATTTATTTAAGAAAGTAAAAATAAGGATAATAAAAACTTTACTATATAATTAGAATTTTAATAATCATTATCTTACAGTAATTTATATATATATATATATATATATATATATATATATATATATATATATATATATATATATATATATATATATATATATATATATATATATATATATATATATATATATATATATATATATATATATATATATATATATAAGAATAAAATTAAATATATACAATGATTTTATATAAGGTTCACATTAAATATAATACAGGAATATTATTATATATAACACTTCCACATACATTTTACACATAATGTTTATGATTATTTTATATTAAAATTCTCCAAATCTTTGCAGATATGCCAATCATTTATATCATTATCGATGATATAGTTTCGTGTCTCAGTAATACCTTCAGTTAACACATACGTAAAAAGTTCCCGCTCAGATATCATAGTATATTTACATTCTGGGTCACCTGCATAAATACTTTCCTGCCATTGTTTTCTAAGTGGATAAATGAATTTTTGTACGTCTATAGAACTTAGGAAGCGGTCGATGATAGCCGTAGGGTCATCGATCAGGGTTTTCTTAAATGCGTAGTATTCTTGGTATAACATGTAATGAACTACGTTTACGTAATTAGATAACACATATGTCTTCTTCAGCTGTATTAACATGCGCTTACGTACCTCTAACATATATTTCATCTGCGCTAGGCCTGAAATGTAGAATCCAAATGATGTAGGTTCAAATACTGATGTTTCATTATTTCTCTCCCATAATCTAACTTCCAAACTGATTAGGTTTTGATGTTTATAAAAATGCTAGAGTAAGTTGCTTATCGCTGGTTTCTTCGCACAGGCTAATAACTGTTTCAGTCCAGTTTAAAGCTGAGCTTGGTTTAAAGTATTCTGTAAGCCACTCTTCAGTGTGATTACATATACAAAGTAATTCATCTGGACTCACGAAAATACGCTTTGTATTATAACAGGGTGATTGGGTGGCACACTTGAAAAATTCAAATCCATCGGGTTTTCTTTTATATAAGAATGAAACCCTACTTCCAGGGATCTTGATTTCCCACTGGACAATGTCTTGTATTGAGGTATACATGTTAAGGTGAATCATGATATACACTTAGTGAAAATAGAACACTTTTATTACAAATCAGAGAACTTGTGCACCGCTTATGATTTTAAAATGAGTTTGGGTCTAAAACACGCATCCTCAAATATAATTTTCATCCAATCACAGATAAGGTTCAGGATATGAAAAAACATGTTTTTCATACCTAAAAGCGATAAAATAATTCTCGATCAATCACATACGAGGTCATATAGAGGATTACTCCGACCACTCACAAGAAAGGTAAACATTTCCTTCTTACCTGCTTAAAAGGATCTTACCGTTCCAGCATGTTTCA
>JABUQX010109222.1:0-24454 GCA_015478945.1 Trachelipus rathkii
CTGAATGCAAGAAATTTTTTTAAATCATTTTGCATTTTGCTTGCAACATCAGCATCGATCTGAGAGATACGCCTCTCTGTAGTGTGGCGTGAAACTGTTTATGCTATTAGTCGCTGAAATTTTATTTGGATCTAACACTGTAACAATCTCAGCTATATTCTTCTTAATAAATTCGCCATCAGAATATGGGCGTTTAGCACGAGCAATATTCCATGATATAACAAAACTGGCTTCAATCGTTGTATCGACTTCCCTACTGAACAATGTCAACAGTGTCTGCTAGCTATTTATTGATGATTTTAACTCATTTTTCCTTAAGTCTGATTTAGGTGGGTAATCATACGAAAAGTTTTTGTGATTAGTTTCATAGTGGCTTTGTAGTGCAAAGAGAGGCACTTGGCAGATAAGGCACAAATGCTTATTTACTTCCTTTAACTGTGAATGCAAACTCTTCCTCCCACTCTGGCTGAAAGTTTGTTTTCACCTTTATATTTTCGTTCCTTGCAATTTGTTGAAGCTTTTTCACAAAGTTTTCACAGACACTTTAAATAAGATTTATATCTGAAGTGCACCAGCTAGGTCTGCACAGTTCAACGTCTGCACTTATACTGAACTCCCTTCCGTAGGTATCGGAACTCTTTATATAGTAGCACGTTTCTTGCTCTGGATTCGGGTCGAAATTTCTAGAATATTCGAATTCTCTAGAATTTTCCACAAGTCCCATATTAAAGGTCAAAAACCGCATATTGGCTCGCGAGCCGCGATCATACTTTTGTGTTGATCATTGCTTCTAAATAGATAATGCTTAAACTTTTACTTTTAATATTTCTCCCCACTACGTTTGAGGTTTCCTAGAAACAGAAGTTTTATACATATATCGCATATAATATATATTAAAATAAATCTTAGTATCTTATATATATCATATATATATATATATATATTATATATATATATATATAATATATATATATTATATATATATTATATATATATAATTATATATATATATATATATATATATATTATATAATACCAAACCAAACCATCTCAAATATACTTTCATTTATTCTCTTTTACTCCTTCTTCACACCACACAACACCCTAGTGCGTTCCGCATTTCATCAATTCTTCTCACACTACACCCCTAAGATGGTCCATCTGAACACATTTTATTTTAGATTTATATATTTTATTCGCTGACCATAGTCTCACTATTTATACATTAACAACAGGTAACAACATACCCTCATTTTAGACCCTAGCGCACTTCAAGACTTAGTCCGTTTTACATTCACCAACTATAATTGGCACCAGCACCTTCCTTGCTACTTCACAACTTTCCTACTAAACTCTGTAACATCCATTCACTTTTCATCCTCACACAAGGAAGTGAGGCTTGATTCCTATTCTATGTCTATTTTCAAACCTCTCCTTTGTTGCACACCCTACTAAAATCCCCTTATCCATATAGATATCGATAATCAAGGAGAATACGCATCCAGGCCTCACTCCGCCTATTAATATTAAACAATCACTTCGACTCCATTTATTATTACACACGTTCACTAATCGTAATACATACATTTGATTCCATTCAGAAAGCCTACCACAACAAAAAAATATATCACTTAAACACCTTTAGCCATATAGCTTTCCTTATAATCCTATGAATACGCCTGTTGCAATCCAAATAAACCTAAATCCGATTTATTCTTCTCCATTTATCTCGATCATTTATAATTTCAGATTTAAAATTTATCCACAACATCCTCTGCCACTTCTGACGCACTTTGTTTTTTTCACCAATCAGTCCCTCATTCACAAGACGTATTCTTTCAACCAAAATACCAGTATATTTCCTACAGATGCTCGATAACTAATTTCCCTATAATTCCTACAGTTACTCTTATCACCCTTACCCTTATGTAAGGGTACTATTACTGCCCTCTTCAAATCCCTCGGAACTATACCCTCCATAAACACTGTTACACAACTTCCAAATAAACTCAATCACAGTCTCGCCTCCGTTCTTTGAGATCATTTCACTCAGTATTTCATAATTTCTTCAACTTTGCCCATCACCAAAATACCTATTCCTTTTGCACCATCAAACCCACAGTACCATTCATTCAATATCACCTCTTCAATTACTTAGCCAATGTTATGCAGATTTTTGATGTGTTTCCTCAACACTCTTCCTCACATCCATTTCACAGTATGAAAGAGCACAATCTCATCATTATCTAGCAGATCCCTTACCGCCACTCATTAACCTTTCGCTCTTCTCCCAACAAAAGCTTTCTATTTCCCTTGTAAGTTCCCATTCATCTTTCCAAACTGTTCATTTACCTGTTTTTTTCTCCTATCTATGCCACTTTTGGTCTTCCTTTTTCCTCTTATATAATTCTAAAACATCTTTCTTTTGAGACCATATAATTTTCTTTTAGCACATTCAAAAATGCCTTTCTTCTTTTTTTTTACCTTTAACCTCTTGCATCACCTTTCCATTCCACCATTGTTAAGATTCTTACTTCCTACTTTATAGCACATCCACATATTTCCTTGCACTTAGCTACAAAGTTTTCTTTAATTATGTGCCCAGAATTGTTCAGCATTCATCTTGATTTTTCAATAAACACACACACCACACACACACACACGTTTATGGAAATATATAGAGATGGAAAAGAAGGAAGGACTAAGCGTTGCATAAAAAAGAGCTAATGAAAGGTTTGGACGTTGATAAGGGAAATTTTTCAAGGGGAATAAGAAACTATTCTGGAAGGAAGTGCTTAAGGTGAGTGAAAGAGAATAATGTGAATCATTCATAGAACAATAGGAATGGAGCTTTGGCGACTGATGAGATGTAGGTGAGGAGTGTGGAGGAACGCTTCAAAATCTTCATAACATTTTCAGTGAGAGGCGATAGTGAATGTGTATGGGTGTGATGGTTGTAGAAGAGGTATTTTGTGTATGAGGTAACTTGTGGGGAGAAGTAATAGGTAGAGTGAGGAAAGTTGAAGATTGATTAATCAGGCAGGTATAGATGGAATTACTGGTGAAATGGATCAGGAATGGAAGAAGATGGGAATTGTGGATCGACTTTGCATGGAAGTTAAATGTAACAAAGCGTTTGTGTACCGGTATAGCTCCGAAATTGGAGGAGATCAGAATTGATAGCATCTTGTATGGGGTAAGGGGGAATTGGAGGAAACTTTTAGGGAAATTAGTTTGAGTGTTAGGGAAGATATATGCTTGTATATTGGTTGATAAGAGATCGATCGAGTGGACTGAGGTGCTGATATGCTGAAAGAACAATGTGCATTTAGAAGTTGTAGGAGGATGTGTAGTGTGTTTTAAATTATTTACATTAAAACAATAGAGTAAACAAACGGTATTATTTTATGGACTTACTACAGGTAAATGATAAGATTGATATGGAATCAATTTGGCAGGTATTAATATGTTAGTGGTGTGGTGGTTAGGCTTCTGATTTTGGAATCAACAACTATGTATGTTGATAGTGAGGATGTGACCCTATATTTTCAAGTGCTCATGTTTTAAATTTAAACCAACATGGTTTTCTTGGTTTAAACTTTTAAATCATTTGGGTGATTAATATGATTAATTTTAATTAAAATGTTGATGATATACATGATTTAAATGAGCTTTTAAATTTTAAATTATTCCAAATTTCAGTTTAGAAAAGAATATACTGGTTTATATTTATTATTACTACTTACTATTTTGAATTTAAGTGAAATTAATGGACGCATTTTATAGATAAACGTCAAATAATCCCCCAGAATAATTTGTTAGTTTTACTGATCTGCTGATTTTCATGGCAAATAGAAAACATCAGTGGTTTATTACGGATCGTATGAAGAATAAGGTCCCAAGAGCATTGAGTTGCTAAATTTAGTCTTAATTCATTGCATGGTTTTGTCTGATTTATTTTTAACAGATATTATAAAATTAATTTAAATACAAAAAAATTATATTGAAAAAAATGCATGAATAATTAAAAAAGCTTCCACAACACAAAAAAAAAGAACATTTTCAATTCAAAACAAAGTAAGATCCCAGAAAAAAAGCTCCATCTTTATCATATGTTTAATCTGAAGCTATAATATTATATATTATATAATATTATATATATATATATATATATATATATATTATATATATATTTATATATTATATAATATATATATAATATTATATGTATATATATTATATATATTGTCATATTCTCTTTACTGCTTTTCTTTTCCGATGCATGTACGCACTTACCCCCAGTCTTGGGGAGAAAAAGAGATATATATATATATATTATATATATATATATATATATATATATATATATATAATATAATATATATATATAATATATATATATTATATATATATATATATATATATATATATATATAAATTGTTTGAACTATCATGGATCAGTTGTTGATCACAGAAATATAGTTTAAATTTTATTATTGAATGTTAATTTAGTGTGAAGCCACTAAATTAGTTTATATATGTGTTTTGTTCTCAGCTTAAAAATATTGGTTCTTTTTTGTAAAATTAAGTTTTACATTGTAAAAAAAACTCGTCAGACAAAAAAAAAAAAAGAACAATTTTGTAAAACTTGCCCACTACTCTGGAGGCCTTATTTTTTTTCATGGTGATCTTTTAATACTTGCAGTAAATTGAAAATTTAAAAAATTTTTCAGGTGTTTGTTATTGTGGATATCACCCTCAAGTTCTCAGAAATGGATTGATGATGTTACTTGTTCGATTACTGGTTTCCAGGTAAGTTATCACGGAAAAAGGTTGGAGAGAAAAAGGATCAGAAGCATTGATGATAGAGCAAATGGAACTATTTCACCATCAACTCAAGACACCCTAACAGGGTTGCAGTCTCATAACACTAGCAAGAAACATAAAGATAAAAAGAAAAACAAAAACTCCGGTTATGAGAAATCAAGGCAAAGTAAATTGCCCCCCAGGTTTGCTAAAAAGCGGGAGAACAAGGGGAAAGGGGATGGAGGGGATATTCACAGTGGCTCTTTCTTTAAAGAGGCGAACATTGCTCCCCCACCTCCAAAAAATGCTTGGGAAAGGCCTCTAACCGCAGCTCTGAGAACAAATTCTCCACAGCAGCAGAATGTTATTCAGGATGTTTTAATTACTAATATTGAAACTGGTCAAGAGAATCATGACAGTGGAGTGGAGGTAAGTGATCCACCTAATTCAACAGGAAGCAGTCAGCGTTCAAGTCCTAGTGATAATCCAGTATTTTCACGTCAGGATAAGGGAATTTCCAATATTTCTGGATCCTCCAGGCAAGATAAGACAATTTGTAGTTCAACTATGAGTTATACTTGTGTTGACAAAAGTGTTTTAGATGGATCATCGGTTCCGTCTCAAACAATTATTTTTGAAAACACAAATTTCAAAGCTGCTGGAACAGTTACTGTTGGCTCAGAGTACAAGGTAAAGTTTGGAAATGACCTTCCCAAGCCACAAAGGCAACAAAATCGTGACCGAAAAACTCATTCTCCCGAAAGTAATTTAAGTGCTAGAGAAGAATTGGAAAAGAGAGAAAAACCAGAGCCTATTGAATTGCCATTGAGCTTTAGCAAAGCTGATGAAAACGCAGCTGATATGAAGCTAGACTTCACTTTTGATCAAGAACTTGCAGAGCTAAGTGCTGAGAAAAGTGGTAGACCAATTGTCTCTTCTTTACCAAGATCATCTCTTGCTCTTACATCTCCCGCATCTCCTTCAACCCATGATCTCAATCTGAAAATTCAGTCTGTTAAAAAGGTTTGGGATACAATGACTCCTTTACCTGAACACCAAGAAGATGCTGTATCATCATCATCATTTTCAACATCGAATTTCTCTGGTGTTGAAAAAGTTTCAAGTCTTGATCACTCATCTGGTCTTGAATCTTTCACTTCCAAAGAACCTGTTGGCGTTGAAGAAACTTCCGAGGTTGGGTATCAGACTGGATCGCCAATGCAGCAAGGCTCTGGTATGACTGCTGCAGCTGCAGTTGCAATGGTTTATACCTCATCTGCTGGTTCTCTTGTAAAAGCTGAAGTTAGTCGCAGGAAATGTAAGTTAATGTAAAACCTCAGCAACAGGCTGCCTGTAGCAATACTTCAATTTCACCAGTACTTTCAGGGAATTCGATTTCCCCTCCTCTTCCATCAGCTGGCCACTCATCATCTAGTATGTATCTAGGAGGAACGGCTGCTTTTGGTGGGATTGGTGGAGCTATTCCTTCACCACCTACAGTTATGTTTAACTCTTCACAGCAACTTCCCCATCAAACTGGTCTATTTCAGCCACTGTTTGATGGTGCAACAGTACTTGGACAACGAGGGACTTCTCAATTTTCACAGTACCCTTATGGTATAGGGCAGGGATTAGGTAGCAGTGCCTTTGGTCAGCAATCTATGTTTTTGCAAACTCCTCCTCCACTATCTGCCCCAGCTGACCCTTACAGTAACAGTTTGTCCCAATATAGACTTCAGCCAAATGCTGTAACAGGATTTGGTCAGAACCAGCCTCAACCACAGAATCAAAATACTGTACTTATATCGTCAGCTTCAACTACACTTATGTCCTCTGCTGTTAAACCATCTACTCATACTTTTGGAAGTTCACAGCAGAATTTTGGAACAATTGGTTCTAAGGCTGGTACACCTTTTCAGCAGAGTGGATTGGGTGGAGCCCTTCAAAGTGGAGCACTCCAAGGAGGAACTTTACAAGGAAGTGCTTTACAAGGGGGTCCTCAGCCTTCTGTATATATATTTGATGCAAGTCAGTCAATGGGGCTTTTAAACTCTCAGTTAGTTCAGAGACCTGGGGTTCAAAGCTCAGTCATTCAAGCCATCCAGACACCAAGTTCTTTTTATTCAAGTAATGGTGCGGGAGCCCCTGGTGGACCTACTGCACCTCCAGGTGGTCCAACGGGACCACAACAAGCTGCAGCCGCTGGATATTTTACAGCATCAGGATCTCCACTTCAAGCTGCAGTTCAGCAGCAAGCGCAACAACCATTGCAGACTCCTCCAACTTTCGGGTTACAAGGTTTTGGGAGCCAGTCGGGACCAGGAGTTCAGAATTTTGGATCTGGTATTAACTTAACTGCTCAGCAGGTTGTTGCCTTTCAGGAATAATCCTGCTACTTTTTTAAAATCACTACAAGGTGGATGTGCAATGCCATATTTGACCCGACAACTAATAGAAACTCCAAGCTTTGCTCATAATTCCTTTGTTGTATCATTTTTATAATCTTGTGAATAATTAAAATTTAATTAAATGATATTAATTAATATATATATATATAATACTTATATATATATATATATTATATATATATTATATATATATATATATACGTAATTATATATATAATATATTTATATATATATATATTATATATATAATAATAATATATATATATATATATATTATATATATATTATATATATATATATATAATATAATATAATAATATATATATATATATATATTATATATATATATTATATATATATATATATATTATATAATACTTTGACATTTAAAATACGTATAAGCCAGGACCCACACATGGAGTGGATTATTCAACCAGTGTGGCTGCTTCTCTGTGGACCAAGGTGGGTCCTGTACATTTAAGACTCAATATAGTATTAGCGGATTTCTGGGGAAATCTGAATGTTGTTTTGGATAGGTGATAGGAGCTTTCAGACTGATTGTTTGGGTGAACCTAAATGGTTGGATATTGTTATCACAAAAGGGATGGTATAACAGGTATCTTTGGGGTGACAGGAGAAAATGAGAACAGTAGGAAGATGATTGATCTGATGTGAGAGGTATGTGTGTAAGTTAAATACTATTCTTTAAGCAAAGTATTCTATGTAACTAAGTTGTTGTAGGTGGATGTGGTATCGCAGTGAGGAGTATTTACTTGATTTTGTGTTTGAAGTATGTGATTGGATGTTAATATTAGTGATTGGGTTAAGACGGATATTGGATCATTATGTTGTCTTATGTAAAATTAGTTGTGGGGGCTTGGGTGGAGAGAAGGTGATAAGGACAGAAAAGTGGGAGATTAAGAGTGAAGTTAAAGTGAAAAAGGAAATAAGGATAAGTATTGTTAAGAGCGCGTTTCAAATAAACTCAGTTGAAGTGAATAAGTTTGAAACAACAAATTTGGAAACGCAATAATGAAGGAAGCATTTGTCAGAGTAGTTCAAAGGAAGTATGTGGCTGTGCTAAATTTGGAAAGGAAGATATATCAATTGCGAGTGTTAAAATGAAGAGGTGATGCAAGCGGATAAAAAGAAAAAGAACTGCAATTGAATTTACTAAAAGCCAATGATGAAGTTCAATAGAATAAGGTGTTTGGAATTTATAGGAGGAACAAGAAAAACTAAAGAATGCATATGTAGGAGGAAAAATGAGGTTAATTAACAGTTTGGAAGATCGTTTTTGACATCTTTGCAAGGGAATAGAAAGGCTCTTCTGGAACTAAGCGCGTTAGGATTAAGAAGAGATAAGTGGAATCTAAATTAGAAATAAATAGGGATGTGCTTTTTGTAGTGATGAAGTTGAATTTCCGGAAGTAGTGGAAAGAACAAGAAAATCTGCCTGTATTGGCGTAATTGAAGAGGTGATAGTGAATGTGTGTGTGTGTGTGATGGTGCATAGAAGGAATAGGTATTTAAGGATGAGGGTATTAGTAAAGAGGAGGTAAAGATAGATATGTTAAAATTTAAAAATGGTAAATCTTTTGGCATAGATGAATTCACTGGTCAAATTGTATAAGAATGTCTATGGGTGATTGAATGGATTTGGAAAGTTGTGCAACAAAGCGTTTATGGAGGTAATAGTTCCGAGGGATTGGAGAGAGCAGAAATAGCACTCTTATGTAAGGTTAAGTGAGATTAAGGGAACTAGGAATTATAAATTATTGAGTGTTGTAGGAAAGATATATGCTTGGTATTTTGGGCGTGAGGGCGTCGAGTGACTGAGGGGACTGAGTGGTGAAAAACAAGGTGCATTTAGAAGCGGTAGAGGATATGTGGATTCTCTTTTTCATTGAAGAATGATTCACTAATGAGAGAGAAGAACTAATTGTATTTAGGTTTTGTGTATTTGCCAACATGCGTATGATAGGAATTAATAAGGGAGCTCTGTGGCAAGGTGTTAGTGATAATATGGTGTTGGTGTTAGCTTCTTAATGGAATCAAAAGTATGTATCACAATATTGAAGCATGTGTAAAAATAAATTTAGTCGAAAGTGATTGGTTTAATATTAACAGCGGAGTAAGACAGGTATGTGGTATGTCTCCATGGTTATTCAATTTGTATTTGGATGGGGTTATAAAAGAATGAGGTGGGTGGAGGGGATGTGTTAGAATGATGGAAAATGGAAGCGAGTGAAGTGAAGTCATGTTGGATGGTGTGTATGAATTTGGTTTTTGGTTTATTGAATCTGAAGCGGTTGAGAGGATTGGTAGATGGGGTGTGAAAATATATGATAGATTTCAGAATAAGGGTATGGTATTGAGTGAGGGGAGTCCGCGGTGTTATTATATTTGTTGGTTAGCAATTGAAACAAGTGTCTTGAGTTTAAATATTTAGAATGTGTTGGAGGAAAAAAGAACGGATGATGCAGTGTAGTTGGAAAGGTAGGGAAGGTGGCTGGTGCAATTAAATCCTTGTGATGTAAAGGGACTAAGTCTTTGACGTGGCTATTAGTTTTTGCTGAGTGTATGTTACCTGTGGTATGTAAAGTATGAAACAATGGTCTGGATTAGAGGGGCAAGTACAGTGTGCTTAGATGACAATTTAGGAGCGATGTTAGGTGTGAGAAGAATTGATGAAATGAGGAATGAACGTATTAGGGAGTCGTGTGATGTGAAGAAAGGCGTAAATGAGAGAAAAACGAAGAGTAAACAGGTGAGATGATTTGGTCATATTGGAAATGGATAGGTATAGCGAATGAGTGGTGCTGGGGATTCGATCCGAGTTGAGAGCCTGAAATAAAAGTAGATTGGTTTGTAAATTAATGCCTAAAGTAGAGGAATGTGAGTTTGGCAGCGGCGAGAAGAAAGTCGCATAATAGGAGTGAATAGGGTTTTGTGATGGGATGGTTGTTGACCTGGCCCAGGGATAAACCTCACATTGACAAGATGTTAGTGTGGTTTTGTCGTAGTCCCGTGAAAACCTTTGGGCTTCTTTTCGACCTGCGTCATATTACTTCTCTACTTTTCTGTTCCGGTGCATGAGATGCGCCTCACCCCATCTGGGAAAGAGTGATATTATATATTATATACGATATATAATATATAATTATATTATATATATATATATATTATAATATATATATATTAATATATATATATATATATATAATTATATTATATATATACTATATATTATATTATAGTATATATTTTTAAAGTCAATATATCACTAATCGCAAGAAACGTCCCAAAGAATCGGCCATACTGAACTGAAAAATCAACATCATGAGTGGGTCCTGGCATTTACATATTTTGAATGTCAGTGGAAAATTTGAATGGGCGAATCTGAATATTGGTCAAAATTAAATACATACCTAACAATAACTATATATAATATATATATATTATATATATAATATATATATATATATATAATAATATATATATTATATATATATATAATATATATATATATAATATATAATATATATATAGTATATAAAATAATATATAAGCATCAGTTGGTCATCACTAATATCATTGCGGTGGGAAATTCTGTAACAAGCTTCAGAAATGGTGTCTATCTGTAGCAGCGGCTGCTCTTCGCACATGAATCAAATTCAGGATTGAATCCAAATGCTGGAAATGGTGTTCAGAATCCAAATCAAGTTTCATCTCCAAAGTCACAAAATCGAAAAATTGGAGGACCGTCTTTAAATCCTTCAAATCACAGAACAGGAGGGTACAACCCCCAAGTTACTGGACAAGTAAGTTTTATGTATGCATTTATTTTTAATATTAAAATCATTCACAAGTTTCAAAAATTGTTTTAAAGTAGTAGTTAATCTCGAGTTTTGAATATTTTTCAATGTTTTTTACAAGTATAATCGGCAAATGTAAATTATAAAACTTTTATAAATTGGCAAAATTTCCTTTAGATGAGTAGTAATGGATCTCTACGTAATAACATGATAATTGGGATGAGAAGCCAGTTAAGTATGACTTGCCAAAATGGTCTGGGAAGTGGATCCTCTCAGCAGCGGTTCTCATGCCCTGGACCTATTCAGAGACCTCCCTCATCTCAGAATGTAATGGCTGGGGGAGTCACTTCTGCCACATCGAATCCTGTTCATAGACCTTCAAGAAGCCACCCTCATCAGACATCTTCAGCGTTGCATAGTGCAGCAGCTGCTGCAGTTGCAGCTCAACAACGTACTTCAAGCCCATCAGCCCAGCAAGCTAAACTGCGTGCAGACACATTGAGCAGTACGCAGGGCTTCTTTGGAAGAGATGGTATTGCATCTTTGCCTAGTTTTATTTTTTTCCACTTGAAGATAGAGATTATTGTTGATATATTTTTTCTTTCAAATAATTTAGAGAAAGTAATAACCCTATGCAATTGTTATTTTAATTTTATATCATGATGAATATAGCTTGAGGCCATCTGTTTTAATAGCAACACTTATCTTTGATATTAGATATTAGTGAGCTGAATAATAAATCAATTTTTGGAAACTGTAACATTTATCAAGGTTTTGGAATCCTTCAACCATTGGATGATAAAATAATAAGAAGAAAAATAGGCGGAGTCGAAATGAACGCAAATAATGTTGGATCTTTGTAGTATATATATTTATATATAATATATTATATATATTATATTATATATAATATTATATATATATATATATATATATTATATATATATATATATATATATAAATAATATATTATAAATTATATAAGTATATATAATATTATCAGTCTGCCCCTTCAATCCTAGAAATAGGGGTGGGGTGGGTGCCCAAACATGTCATTGGAAAATTCTAAGGCATGCTGAAGCATTCTTAGGTATAAGTGGTAGAATACCCCAACTCGCTTTAACACTGAAGTTTGTCATCGTCTTAATGATTGCAGAACGTACATTGTGGAAATTCTCAAGCACACGATTAAATATATATATTATTATATATACTATATATTATATTATATATATATATATATTATAATTTATATATATATATATAATATATCATATTATATATATATAGATATATATATATATATATATATATTATATATATATATACTCCCAAAAATGTCTTATATTCTTTTGCTGATTCACCTACATTTAACAACACCACTATTTTCCTTTTCTGTCAGAAACTTCAAACTTTACACAGCATTTAATCTAGAAGCCAACTCTAGAGCCGTCTTCCAGCCTAGAATAGCCACTGACAAAACTTGAGTGATTTTAATCTGAGACAACGCAGAGCTGGTCTTCCCGCCAGAATGCCACTGACAAATAATTGAGTGAATTTCTGTTGCTATTTATATATATAATATATTATTATATAATATATTATATATATATATATAATTATAAAATATTTATATATATATATATATAATATATATATAATATATATATATAATGTACAGAAATCACTCGAGCTATTGGGCAGTGTTTTTTCTGGGCCGGAAGACGGCTTTAGAGTTGGTTTCTAGATTAAATGTTGTTTAAAGTTTGAAGTTCCTGACAGAAAAGGAAAATAGTCAAGTTGTTAAATGTAGGCGAATCGGCAAAGCCATAGGAGATATTTTTGAGTGGCATTGAATTGAGACCCGGAAAGAGCCATGTTTTATATTCAAAGAAATGATGAGCAGAGGGTGGGAACTGGTTATGGAACTGCCAAGGGGGTGGAGAATCTTCAAACGTATGGTGTATTTTAGTGTTAGTGTGACGCATGTGCAAGCGTACAAAAACTACTACAACTTAGTGGCGACTGCGGCAATGGGCAGAATGACATCACCAATTTCAACTTCCCATCGCAGTTTTTCTTCCCCAATCGTTAGACCAGCACCTACCATTAGGTTTTGGAAGCCTTAGCAGAGCTGAGGAATGTAATCAGACAATGGGAGGAACCATGCTTGATGTCTGAAGAAAGGCTTTATGATAGTCTGTGGTGAGAGGAGTCAAGTTTTGCTTCTTACTCGGCTTTTTCGTTGGGGTAAAGGACCCGCAAGGCTTGCAGGAAACAGTGGAAGTCTGAATATGATATAAGATTTGCCACTAATTAGAAACCTGATTCTAGATACCATTAAAATTGATACCATGCTCAATAGAATGGTACTGGAAGAAGGCTTCAGTTTGCCTGCTAGGCACTTTGCTTTAGTAAGGGAAACAAACGATATATGGAGATGAAGCCATTGGGTTTAATCTTTATCAAAGTTGTATGACAGCACTTTACAGAGGGGAATATTTAGAAACGAAAGAACAATGCACTCTGCAGTGGCAAATAGCCAGTTGGTTTGGTTTCGAGTCACTTTTATAAATGTAGCCTTGTTTAGGGTTGACGTATTTGTGCTTTAATCGAGATAAAAGTGGAACCAATAAGGTACAGTCTTAAAGGAAAAGGGTATTATGTTTGTTTCAACCTCAGGGAAACCGTTGGCAATAATTGCAAGGCTCCTGTTGCAGCATGAAGGTCTTTTTTGAATTTGGTATAGCTGTTATAATAGTGTGGTGAATGTTTGAACATATGAAACTAATCTAATTTCGAAAGAAGGATGAGGACAATATAGAGACGTGATTGAGATTTTAGGTCTCTCTCCCTCCCCCACCCCCTAGGGAGGAGGAATAAAGCATGGTGGCAGGTTTTGAATATATTATATATTATATAATTATATAATAGATATATATTATAAAATATATATATATATATATATAATATATCCTAATATATCTATATATATATATAATATATAAGTTTATTATATATATATAATATATATTATATTATATATTAGTAAACGCTGAAATTTGATACGGAATGTAATAACTTAGTTTAGTAAGGCAGGTGAGTGATAATCTTAATGATTATAATATATTTAACGAAAGGCAACACAATAGCATTTATGCTATGTGCTAATAAGCGAAAGTCCGAAAATGTGGGCAGTTTTATATACTTGATACAATTCAAGGTTGAAATTGCTCGCCAATTAAATTACTCAGAATATTGCAAAATAGGATAAAATTCATCAAATTATTTATTACTTAAAGCTTTCATATATATTATAATATATATATATATATATATTTATTATCTATATATATATATATATATATATATATATATTATTTTGTAGGACCCGATTTACCACGTGGTTTGCTCATGCAATACAATTTAACCAATCCAATTTATAAAGAAATTGAGATAGGTTCCAACAAATTGCCAAAAATTTCTCCATTACTTTTTAATACCTATATGATATCCATCCACTTTAATATCATTTGTTAGTTATTCACACACAAATACACAACACACACCCTCTCCCTGTTACATATGTTGCACTATTAGACTGCTCATTTGTACGCAAATATAATTATTGTATGTATGATCTTAATAGGTAATAGCAATTAAACACATTAAATTTCGAGGGGAAAATTCACAGCGAAACACTGTAATCTGTTTGAAACCATTTTTTTTGTTGCTTCATTCCTCCCATAATGCACCACCCACGAAAAACAAGAGCTTAGGGTGTCTTTGTTGCCATGTATTTTATTTTCATTTTTCCCCCATTTCTTCCATTTTTAGGTAAATTTGAAAAGGTTGCTAATGTGAAAAGTCTTAAAATGGACCATCTTAAAACGGGACCTACTATTAGCTTTAGGTAATATATATATAATATATATATATATATTATATATAATATATATATTTATATATATATATATATATATATATATATATAATTATATATATATATAATTATATATATATATTATATATATATACTGCAATAGGTAGCATGTACCGAAAATGAAATTTTTGATTTGTGGTGCATATGTACTTAGGTAACAAGTTATACATCCTTTGCATTGCTGTGCTTAATAGAAACATATGACCTGCTATAACTGGTTACATTAGTGCACATGCCTCATAATGCAACAATTTCATTTTCGGTCAATATGGCCTATTTAAGTATTACGACGAGTGTGATGCGTTTATCAATTATATCAAATTGAATAATACTACTACTTAGCTGACATAGTATTACAAAATCTGTATCTTTCAAAAAATAACAATTTGCTGCCATAAGCTAGCGATCTCCAAACTTTTTTTTTGATTGCGTACCCCTAAGACTGAAATAATTATAAGTTACCCTATAGGATCTAATAATATATATATTATATATATTATATATATAATATATATATATATATATTATTTATATATTTCAAATATATATATTATATATTATATATATATATATATATATATGCACTCAAGTAGATCGTGAGTCTACTTCTTTGGTGTACCGTGTACCGACAAGTATCGTTTTGCGTACCCCACTTTGAATACCGCTGTCATAAGCTATGCTAAAAGAAAGCTTTTAATCAAATTTAATTATTTGGTTAAAGCTAACGTTATATTAATTTGTGACAAATTAACCGCAATGTTATCATCATTGGTTTCAATTAAGCCTCATTTACATTAATCTTTATAAAAAAAAAATTTTAAAATGTTACAAAAATTTTTCACTTCCATTTTCAATAATTTTTTTCTCGGGTTATACTATATACTCAATGAAAACAAAATCAAAGATTTGCAATGCATACTAAATAGGAATGTGTTTGCCATCATGTCAATGGCTTTCATTTAAACCACTTGGTTTTTAAAACAAATTTCAGTTTTACCTAATTTTTCAAGGCTCTCTCTCTCTCTCTCTTCTCTCTCTCTCTTCTCTCTCTTCTCTTCTCTCTCTGTCTCTTTCCATCTCTGCATGTCTCTCTGTCTGCTCCGTCTCTATTCATCTCCACTCCTCCTCTACTCCCTCCTCTTCCTCCTCTCCGGATCGCAGTTTGCACTCTCTCTGCTCTCCTCTCTCGCTGCAAACTCTCTCCACACTCCTTTTCGGCTCCTCCTCCAAGTCTCCCTCTCTCTCTCTGCTCTATCCTTCTCTCTCTCCTCCTCTCTCCTCTCTCTCCGTTTTCAATCCCTCTCTCTGCTCTCTCTCATCTCTCTCATCCTCTCTCCTCTCCTCCTCGCCCTCTCCCCCCCTCACCCTCGACCCGTAACCCTCCATCCCGCATGCTGCTCCTCTCCCCACTCCTCATCAGCCCCCCGCCCGCCAACTGCGCTCCCACTCCACCACTCCCCCGCCTCCCGCCGTCTCTCTTCCCTCCCCCTCCCCCCCCCTTCAGTTCCCACCCCTCATCGGATTCGAACGACTCCCCTGCCAGCTCCTATCCTCCCTCCTCGCGTCCCCGCCCGTTCTCGTCCCCCCGCTCATCGAACCTCCACACACCAGGCATCTTCCCCTCCTCCCTTCCCTCTCAACCACCGGTCTCTCCTCGCTCCCCCCCCCCCAGACCTCCGTGCCTGCCCGCCCCCTCCATCGCCTCCCACCCCCCCCCCCCCCTCTGATTCTCCTCCTCCATCGCCCCCCACCTCATCGCCCCCTCCGCCAAGAGCATCCAAGCCCTACTCTTCCTCCCACCGCCCCCCCCCGCCCCCCTCGACCCCTCCCGGTCTCTACCCTCTCTCTCCGCCTTCAATCATAACGCCTCACGGTCTCTCCGAGCTCTCACAACGGCTTCCTCCAAGCCCACCCCCCACAACCCCCTTCCACCACCCCTCCGTCCCCCCTCCGTCTCTCAACCCCCCATCAGTTCCCTACCCGCTCCGCCGCCTCACATCACCACGACGCACACATATCTCCATCTCGCCGCTTGCTCATGGACACCCCCCCAGCCCTCCCCCCCGCCGCAATCAAGCTTCCTCGCAGCCAGTCATCCCCGTTCCGCCCCCCACGACACTCCCCCCCCCTCGCCCACCATCCTCCCGCCCCCGCCCCCCCTCCGACCCCCCCCCCCCCCCCGCCTCCACCTCACAACCAGCTCGCCTGCCCCGTCCCCCCCTCCCACGCGCCCCACTCCCCTCTCATCCACAGCGTCCTCCTACACTCGCCCCGCATTCCACCCTCCTACCCCTTACTCACCACACTCTCGCCGCCTTCCCCCCTCCCCGTCCGCCCCACCCCACCCACCCCCCCCCACCCTCCCCCCCCACACCCGATCCCCCCTCCCGTCGCCACGCTCTCGCCATCTCGCCAACCCAACCTTCCCCTCCAGACACCGCGCGCCTCCCCCCTCTTAATCCCCCCTCTATCCCCCCCCCTCGCCCCCCTCCGCCGTCTAGACCCCCCCCCGCACTCCCCCCCCGCTCCCCCTCGCCCCCCCCCTCCCAGCCCGTGTCCCCCACTTCTCGACCTCTCCCCACCTCCCACCGCTACGCCTCCCTCTCCCCCCCTCCCACCCCGAACCACCCTGCCGCCCGAAATTTTATGCAGCCCCTCCTTCCCCCCCTGACCATTGAGTTGAACCTGCCCCCCAGTCCCTCCTCCCCCCTCCACCCCCCCTCCAGCCCCCCCCCCCACCCCCCGGCCCTCCCCTGCCCCCCCCCCGCCCCCCCCATAGCTCCGTCCCCCACCCATGCTCCTCCCCCCCAGCTCTCACCCCTTCCCCCTCCTCCCCCCCACCCGTCCCCTCGACCCCCCCCCCCCAACCCCCCTCCCCCTCCTCCCCCCCCCCACTCCCATCCCCCCCCCCCCACCCACTCCTACCGCCTCCCACCAGGAAGCATCCAGCGCCAGCGCCCCCGGTCAACGTCCAGCGGCCCGTGCCCCTCCCTCATCCCCCTCTTCCTCCCCTCCCCCACCCCCCCGCCAGCCCCCCCCACCCCCTCCCTCGCCGCACCCGGCCCGGACGCTCCCCCACCCCCCCCCCCACCCTCCCCCCCCCCCCCACCCTCTGCCAACCCCCCCCACTCGTCCCATCCCCCCGCGCGTCTCCCCCCCGCCCGTCTCCCCCCCCCCCCCCCCACCCAGCACCCCGTTTTTACAACCAACCACCCCCCTCGTCCCTCCCCCCCTCTCCACAGAATCCCTCCCCCTTCTTCCGCGTTCCCTCGCCTCCACCGATTGCCCCCCCCAGCCCCCCCCCCTCGTCCCCTCCCTCGTCCCTCCCCCGGCTTCCTCCCCCTGCCCCATCCACCTACAAACCCCCCACAGCGTTCCTCCCTCCCACCCCTCCCGCCCAATCACTCTCCCCCACTCACTCTCACCCCCACCCCCGCCAAACCACTCCCTCCCTCCGCCGCCGCATCCCCCCCATACGACATCACCCCGCTCCCCGCGCACCCCCTCCCCCCCCCGCCAACTCCCTAGACGACGCCCGCCCCCCACCTCCTCGCGGCCCACCCGGATGCCGTCGGCCACCCACCCCCGCCCCCTCGTACTTAACCTCCCCCCCCGCCCCGCCCGCCCCCCACACTCCACACCACAGCCGTCCTGCTCCAGCCCCACATACCCCCCCCCCATCCCCCCACCACGACCGCTGCCCATCCTCCCCACCTAGCCCCCCCCCTCCCATCGCCACCCCCCACCTCCCCCACCAGCCTCAAACCCGGTCGCCCCTCGTCCGTCACACTCTCTATCGCCCCCCCTCCCCTCTCTCTGCTCACCCCTCCTCCACCCCTCCCCCCCCCTCCCAAGCCCGCAGCGCCCACACGCCCACGCCGCCCGATCACCACCCCGATTCTCCGCCATCAACTCCCGCCTAATCTGCCCCACAATTCCCCACGCCTCCACGCTCCACCGCACATCCCCCCCCCGTCTGTCCCTGATCCCCCCCTCCCATCCCATTCGAAGCCGTCGCCCTTCTCTTCTAGCCCCCCCTTTCTACCCCCCCCCCCCCCCGACCCCCCCTCCCCCTCCCCCCACCCAGCCCCCGAACCACCCCGCACCCCCGTCATGCCCCCCCCACAACTCCCCCCCCAACCAGCGCCCTATCCCCCACGACGCACAACCCCACCACCCCCCCAGCTCATCTCCCACACCCCCCGCCCCCCCCCCCCTCCGATCGCGCCCCCTCTCGCCACCCCCCCACCTCTACTTCGCCCCCGCCCCCCGCCCCCCCACCCCCCCTCACACATCCCCCCTCGATCCGCCCCCCCCCCTCACCCCCACTCCCCCCCCCTCCGCCCGCTCTACCTCAAGGCCCAGCCCCCCCCCCCCCCGCGCCACCCCATCGCCTCCGCCTGACGTTTCCAGCCTCCTCATCCGTCCTCCCAACCCCCCCCCCTCGATCTCCTGACCCACCGCCCCCCTACCCACACGATCCCCACCCGCTCTCCCCCACCCGTCCTTCCGCCTCCCCGCCCGCCCCCGATCTCCTCCCCCCCCCTCACCGACCTACCACCGCCCCCCACCACTCCGTCCCCACACCCTCCCCCCCCCCCCTCCCGGCCCGCCTCTCCCCTCCACTCGCGCCCCCCCCCCCCGACCCCCCCCTTCCCCCACCCTTCCCGAAATTTACCATGAGCTCAAACTACCTCACCCCCCTCCATCCCACCCATCCATGCCACCTCCCCTCCCCCCCTCCGCGTCCCCCCCCCCCCTTCCGGCCCCCCCTCCCCCCCACACCACCGTCCCCCTCCTACGCCTCTCTCTCTCTTTCGCCCCCCCCCTCCCACCCACCCATCCGCCCCCTTCGGCCTCCCCCCCACCCGCCCCAACCGTCCCAAGACATCTCCCAAGCCCCCCCCCGCCGGCGTCACCCCCGCCTGACTCTCCCACGCCTCCCCCCCTGCCTACCACACCCACCCCCCCCACGACCCCACGACCAGACCCCTCCCCCCCCCCCGCGCCAGCACTCCACGCTCTTAAGCCACCCCGCCCACCACTCTTCCTCCCCCCTACCCTCTCCCCACAGTCCCGTGGTCACACACCGCCATCTACCCGTCCCCTCCCCCGCCCCCCGCCTCCCCCCTCCACTCTCCACTTCCGCTGTCCCGCTCCCAGATCCCTCCCCGCCAACCCCCTCCCCCAGACCCACACTGCCCTCACCTCCTCCGCCCGCTACCGCCCCCCACCCGCCCCCCCCCACCCTCAACCCCCACCGCCCTCTCAACCTCACCCACCTAAATCAAACCACAGCGCCCCCCCCCCCCCCCCCCACCAACACCTCCCCCGGCCCCCTCCCCCCCGTACCCTTCCCTGCAACCCCCACACCGCCCTTCTCCTGCATCCCCCCCCACGCACCCCCTCCCCTCCCCCCGCCATCCACCCCCATTCCCCCTCCTGGAGTCGTCTCACCTCTCGTCCTTCCACCCTCCCACCTCACTTCCCCCTCCTTCCAATAAAATGATTCGCCCCCCCTCCCCCCAAACCCACCTTATGAAGCACCTCCCGACCCCTCCCTCCCACCCCCCCCCCCTCTTCAGCCACTCCCCCCACTCAGCACTCACCCTCCCCCCCAGTCACCCCCAGTGCCCCCCCCCCCCTCTGACCTCTTATTCGCGTCTTAGCTCTCCTCCCCCCCGTCTCTCCCACCGGCCCCCCCCCCCCCGCCATCGCCCTCTCCTGCTGCTCATTCCCCAGACCCCCTTCCTCCTCCAGTCCCCCTCCTCATCCCACCCGCCCCTCTCCACTACGCCTACCCCGCCATTCCTCTCCGAAGCCCCCCCCCATTCACCCACCATTCCACCCCCCCCCCCTGCCCCGCGCCGCCCCCCCCCCCCCCCCCCCGCTCCACCCAGCCCCCCCTCGCCCAGGGGGGCCATCGCCCCCCTGCCCCCCCCCCCAGCCTTGTCCAGCTTCCCCTAACGTTTTTCAGCGGAATCGTCGCCCCCCCCCCCACCCCCCCCATCCCCTCTCCGATCCGACCTCCACACCCGCCGCACCATACACATTTGGATATTAGGGATGCTGAAACATCCCCACCCCTCCCCCCCCCCCCACCTCGCTCCTCCCCGCTATCCCACGCCCAGCCCCGTTCCGTCTCCTCTCCATACCGTCCTCGCCGCCGCCCCCGACGACTCCCCCCCTCACCCCCCAGCTCTCCCCCCCCGCCAGTAACCCCCCCCCCCCCCGTCATTCACTCCCCCCCCCCCGCACCCCACCCCCCCCCCTCAACCCCGCTTGCCACAGTTCAACAACCCCCTCCCCCCTCAACTGCTCCTTCAGTCTCCCCCCCCCCCGCCCCCCCCTAGCCTCTCCCCTCTCCCCGTCCCTCCCAACCCCCCCGCACACCCCCTCATCCCCCCCACACCAAACCGCACCCCCCACAATCCCTCGACTGCCCACCTCTCGCTTCCCCTCACCCCCCAGCTCCTCTCCCACCCCCACACCCCCTCCCCAACCCCCCCCCAAGCGCAGCCCCCCTCACCGCCCCTCCCCCCAGTCGCAGCCCCCCCATCCCCCGCCCATCTCCCCCACCACCATGCCCCCCCCCCCCCCCCCAACCCCCCCAGCACCCCCCCTCACCCCCCCCCCCCTCCCCCCCCTCCTCCCCCCCCCACCACCCTACTGTCCCACCACTTTTTCTCATTTCTCCCCCTCCACACCACCCCCACTCTCCTTCCACTGTCCACAATCAGTAAATCAAACACCCTCCCCCCTCCTCCACCCCTTCCCCCCTCCCTCCGCACCCCCCCCCCCCCCTCCCACCTACCCACCGTCCAGCCGCCTCATGAGGGGCGTTTCCCCTCCCCCTCACATCCCCCAGTCCCTCCATCCCGCCCCGCCGCACCCCCTCACCCACCACCCCCCCCCTCCGCCCCAGCCCGCCCCTCCCCCTCCCCCTTCCCCCCGCCCCCGACCACCCCTCATCACCCCCACTCTCCTCCCCCACCCCACCCTTACGTCACACCTCCGTCCCCCCCCCCCCCCGCCACACCCGTCCCACACCCACCCCCCCCCTCCCTCCTCCCACCCTCCGCACCCACACAGCACCTCAGAGGCATCCTCTCGCCCCCGCGGCCCCACTCCATAACGTCAATACCACCACCCCCCCCACCCTCCCTCGCGCAGCTCCGCCCCACCCCCCTCCACCCAAACCCCCACCCCCCCCGCCCCCCCTCCCCCATCAAACCAGTCCCACGCCACCCTGCCGGCTTCTCAGCCCTCCCCCACACCCCTCCCCCTCCTCACCACTGACCCGGCGCTTCTCTCGCCGCCCCCCCTCCCCCCCCTTACTTTTCCCCCCCCACCCCCCCCGACACCCCGATCCCGGAGCTTCCCCCCCTCCCCCCCTCCCCCAGGTCCCCCCCCCTCGCCTCAGTTCCGGCCTCTAATCCCTCCCCATGATCTGAACCCCTCCGACCCCCCCCGCCAACCCAACCCCCGTAGCCCCCCCATACTCCACTCACCTCCCAGGCTCCTCGGCGCCCCTAATACCCCCAGTACACACCGATCCCCCCCACACCACCCTTCCCAAACCTTACCTACTCCAGAACCGCTCACTCCTCACCGGCCTCCCCCCTCCCGCCGCCCCCGCCCTCCCACCCCACCACACCCCCCCCCACTGCCCCCACCTACCCTCTCCACTGCCCCCGCATCCCACGACGCTCACCCCTCCCCCCCCCGACCCGGCTAGATTCCTCCCCCGGCTCTTCCCACCGCTCTCTCACCAGCCTCCCCCCTCACCACTCATGCACCGACCCGTCTCGCCACCCCACCCCCGCCCCCCCCCCCGACCCAACCTCCCCCACCCCCCCCCCCCACTTCCGCTCAACCTCACACTCACCGGCAATGCCTCGCCCCCACTCTTACCCCCTCAGCACAGTCTGACCGGACCCCCCCCCTCCACCCCCACCCCGCACCCCACAGCGTCCCCGTCTTCCATTGGTTAGTAACGCAGTCGCCCGATGCTCCCCCCCCCCCCCTCCAACACCCACCACCCCCGCCACCCAGATACTACCCCCAGCTCCTCACTTCCCCACCCCCGCCGCCGACCCGCACCTCCTCCACTCCTTCCCGGCCCCGACCCGCCCTACCTCCTCCCTTCATCGTCCCTTACCCTCCCCCGCTCCCCCGCCCCCCCCGTTAGCCCCCGCCCTCCCCAGCACACCCATCCTTATCCGCACCCAGTCCCTCCCTCGGCACACACACTCCCACCCCCCAGCCCCCCAAGCCCCCCCCTTCCACCCCCCCCCCCGTATCCCCCCCCCCCTCCCCAACAACGCGTCCCACCCCCTCAACGCCCAACACTCCCCACCCTCGCCCACCCCCCCCCCTCCCCTCACCTCTCCCCGCTCTACCGCCGCAGGCCCTCCAGCCCTCCCCCCCCACCACCCTCTCCCCACTCCTCGTCCCACACTCATCCTTTCTCCAACAACCGGACCCTCCTAACACCCTCTCCGCAACCCATCAACCCCCACCCCCTCAATTCCCCCCCCAGCCCCACTTCCTCCCCATCCAACTCTCTCCACGCCCCATCTCACTCCACACCTCGTCCGCCTCCCTCCTCACCCGCCTCCACCTCACGCCCCTCCCCCACCTAGCGCCCACCCCCTTAGCCATCCCCCCACCCCCACCATCCCCCAGCCCCATTCCCGCCCTCCCCCGATCGCCCCTCAGCCCCCACCACACCCCTCCCCCCCCCCCCCCGACAACCCCCTCACCGCTTCCCACCCCCCCACCGCGTCCCCCAGCATACCCCTCACCTCACTCGCCCGCACTCCACCTCGCGACCCACATCCCACCCCCCCACCTCCTGCCCCCCGCCTCCACACGACGACCACCCTACCGTCCTCACCGCCCACCTCAGCCGCGGCCCCTCCTACCCACCCCATGTCCCACTGACCCCCCTCTACCCCCTCAGCCCCCCCCGCCAGCCCCCCCCACCACCCCCCCCCTCTCCCCTCTCAACACCCACCCTCCCAAAGCCGCCCCCGTCCCCCCCAATTCCGTCACTCCTCACACCCCCCTCCTCCTCCCCTCCCCCCAACCCCAACCATCCCCGTACAACCCCACCCCATCTCCCCCCTCGATCACCCCCCCCTTAGGCCTCCCCACCGCACCTCCGCCCCCCCCACACCCCCTCGGCCCTCTCCTCGCTCATCCAACACTCGAGCGCTCCTACCCGGAACCGACCCAGCCCCGCCCCCCGCACCCCCCCCCCCCCTCCCCATCACCCACCCACCCCGCAACCCCCCCACCCGCACTTCTCCCCTCCACTATAACAACCAGATGCCCGGCCTCAGACATCCACCCCCCCCTCCCCCGCAACCCGCCAGTCCCCCCCCCCCGCTCCCCCCGCCCCCCCCCCCCTCTCAAGCGCCCCGCCCGGCACGCTCCACCTCCCGCCCCATACCCCTCATCTCCCGGCTACGCCC